>APFE030291334.1:389057-400840 GCA_000404065.3 Pinus taeda | reverse complement strand
CCCAACATCAATGCTCTCTTTCTGAATTCTTGAGTATACCCTTGCACACTTTTCCCTTTCAACTGCCGAAGAGTTTTCCAACTCATCATGGCTTTTTCCATGTAGGCCAATGGATAGAACTGCTTTTTGATTGCAGCAACAAATTCACTCCAGACAGAGATGGTCTTACCATGCCTTTTCATATCAGCTTGGGTTCTGCCTTCCCACCAAACCAAGGCAGTGCCTCCTAGGTTTAGGCTTGCTAGCTGAATCTTGCTCTTGTCTGAGTTGATGTTCTGCACTCTATAATACACATCAATTTGTCTAATCCAATTGTCCAACTTTTCAGCATTTAGCTATCCATCATATCTAGGCAAATCAAATTTAACATCTAGCTTAATCAAAGATGCTTTCTTATCATGCACAGGGCTATTAGGAGGTGTGAGAAAGCTTTTCTCTTTCCCTTTTCCTTTTGCGTGGTCATGGGAATGAGTCTCGTCTTCTTCTTTATCTTGTTTAGAACCTGATGAATCTTCATCCTTATGCTTTCTAAAGTCCCTATACATTTCTTCTACCATAGACTTTATAGCTAGGAAACTCTCTATGAATTGAGGGTCTGGCCCCATAGAACCTTCCTCTGACATTTTCTTCCAAGGATAGACTCTCCCAATTTCAGGATTAGTTTCGACCAACTCTCCTTCTCCTAATTTGAGCTTTGACCTAGTGAGCATTCAACAGCTAAACCAACACAAGCTTGTCTAACCTTACAACCTAGAGCTCTGATACCACTTGATCTGATAATCACTCTATGAGTGACAATAGTTAAAGATTTATTGCTTTAAGGTATTATAGACTCGTGTGCTGGTGTGTGTGTGTTCTATGTTAATGAAACAACGGATCAATCAGATTGCCAATACATAGACATTAAAATGGAAAGACAATAGAGAAATGCAGTAAGCAAACACAAAGACACAAGACTTTTAATAAGGAGTTCACCCTATTCTCCAGGGCTACATCTTCGATATAGCTTTCAGTGGTGGCCTTGTTTTATTGTGCCTTTAAGCAGAGAATTACAATACAGGGACTCAATGTGAGTTCTCCTGAAGCAGGTTTTGCTTGGCAGGGTGGTCCTTGGATTCCCTAAGCCACTTGAGTACATAGACTTCTTCTTCCTACTAGCTCTTTGACCTTCTGGTCTACAGTGGAGAGCCCAAATATGGTGCTCAACTCGAACATATCCTCTATGGGATGGCTTGAATCTCTCAAGCTTTATGGTGCTCAACGCTGCCTCTGGTCAACTCGACCCTCTGTCCTCTTCTGCTTTTGCTTCACTTTCTTCTTTCTCTGTGTATTCTACCATCCTCTCGAGATTCTGGTCTCTCTGTCTTCTTCCTTCATCTCTCGGACTGTTCTCTGACTCGAATGTGTATTTTTGTCTTTTTTCATGGCTTTGAAGTCATTTGTTCTCATGCATGTTCGGTTCCTCTTCTGCCTATGTTGATTCACCTTCTGTAGCTATGCTTGGAGTTCCCTGTTCAGTGCTAGCATGAACGTTCAGGGAGTGGCCACTTGTCCTCCTCTAAACGGTGCCAACCTGCTTCGTCGATTCGTTTCTTTAGTTACGTCATGGATGAAGTCTTTCCTCCACTGTGGCGATCAAACAGATTCCAAATCTTTACAAATTGCGATGTATTCCTTCATTGATTTCGCTTCCTCCATCAACCTTGATCTCAGTCGTCCGATCTAGGGCCTCTAGATCCGACGCCATACGCACGTTCTGCGAGGTTGACTTGCTCAACTGATAACGCATGATCAACGGCATTTTTCTTTCACCTTTGCTTGCCACGCGTCGATTTTTGAGTGGGATCACTCTGCTTCCATCTAAAACCACTTACTGTTTGAGGGCGCCCTGATCAATACAGCCGGTTTTCCAGAGTGCGGGTCCCGCCTTTGTACGTTAGCGCTTTTCACTTTTTCCAACCGCGGTTCTCTGATTCCCCATGCGTCTGAGTGCTCGGGCTTCCTCCATTTTTGCCTTGTTTTCCCAGCGATGCGCGATTAGCATCCACCTCATTTTCTCGATCTGGGGCTCCTAGGGGCTACTTTGACCTCATGCGCAGTCTCCTTGGGCCTCAGTCAACGCGCTTTGATCGAGGTCCTCGTCGTTCTACACTGGTTGCCATTGCCACTAGTTCAGGGGTGTTTTTTTATCACGATTCTAAATTCTTTGAGATTTGTCCCGACCTGATACAGTCATGGTTCTTTGAAAATCTTTTACAAATCCAATTGGAATCACTAAATAAGTACACTGGATACATGGCTCTAATGAGTGAGCTAGTTGCGACAAAACCATCCTCATTCGAGGAAGCAGTGCAGCAACCAGTATGGGTTGATGTTATGGTAGAGGAATATGATTCCATTTTCATAAATAGTGTTTGGGAAGTGGTCCCAAGGCTAGCAAACTAATCAGTGGTTGCTTCAAGATGGCTTTACAAGGTAAAGCATGCAGCAAATGGGAGCATAGATAAACACAAGGCCAAATTTGTGTCCAAGGGGTTCTCTTAGGTGGATGGAATTGACTATGAGGAGACCTTTGATCCAGTAGCAAGGTACTCATCCATCAGGTCAATTCTAGCACTGTTAGCACAGATGGGATGGAAGATCCATTAGATGGATGTGAATATAGCATTCTTCAATGGACTTATTGAGGAGGAGGTGTATATTAAGAAGTTGAAGGGGTTTGATACCTTTGACAGAGAGTCACATGTGTTTGGACTCAAGTGAGCATTGTATGGACTCAAGCAAGCACCATGTTCTTGTTATACTAGGATTGATAGCTATCTCACCGGTTCGGGTTTCTTCAAAAGTGAAGCAAATGAAAATATTTATCACATTGTGGTAGAAGGTAAAGTATTTTTTTTTTTTATATTTCGATGACTTGATACTTATTGGTGATGAGCAGTCGATTAGATATTGCAAGGAGGACCTTGCAAAAGAGTTTGAGATGAAGGACATGGGACTCATACATTATGTCCACGGTTTTGAAGTGTGGAAAGGAGATGGGGAATTGTTTTTCTCTCAGGGAAAGTATACCAATGAGATACTGAAGAAGTTATGCATGGAGAGTAGCAAATCCATGGACACTCATTTATTAGGTAACGGGAGGAAAGAGGATGCCACTTCAGGTGAGGAAGTGGAGGCTATTGTTTACAGGAAGCTTGTGGGTTCACTCATGTATGTGAACACATGACGAGACATGTGTTATGTAGTTAACTAGCTTAGTCAAGTAATGGTTAAGCCAACCAAACATTATTGAAAGGTAGCAAAGCATGTGTTGAGATACCTCAGAGGCACTACTTAGTTTGGCCTTTGGTACAGATGGACAGAGGGAGTGAATTTGCAAGGCTTCATAGATGAATATTGGGCAGACAGTCCATCAAACAGGAAGAGAAATTCAAGAGGAATTTTCAGTGTTGGGTCAGCACCAATTTCTTGGTACAACAGGAAGCAAATATTTGTGGCACTCAGCTCAGCAGAAGCAGAATACATGGCTACAAGTCAAGAAAAAGGTGATTATATTTAGATAATAAATATTCCTTCTGGGTTATTTGGTTACAATATGGATCCTACTGTAATTTACCATGACAATCAGAGTTGTATCAAACTCTGTGACAATCCAGAATTTCATGATTTATCCAACCATATCGACATATGGTATCACCATCTACGAGATTGTGTAGAGGTGGATTATGTTGTTGTTGTACATTCTGACAGAGGAACAGGATGCATATATTTTGACAAAGGATTTTTCAAGAGGAAAATTAAAATTCCATAGAATCATTATTCGGGTATCTAATAATTCCTTTCTTTCTAAGAGCGAGTGTTGAAAATGCAACAATAAAATCCTAATTTAATTTTTCCTTGATTAAATTAGGAAAAAAATCAATTTCAATTTCAGTAGAATACTTGGTACTAAGGTGAAATAGATCTTGTCACTCAGTTAACTCAGATAATTTGAGTTGGAGACACTTGAGTTCAATTCTACATGATTGATTTCTAATTTGCAGCAATCTATTTCAGTTAATTTGAGTTATTGGCAATGTAACTAGTTCTCATTCTTAGTAGAACTAATGGAGGTTCAGTCAAGGGTGTGTAATTTTTTTCACATAGAGTGATAATCTAGTTAACTGATCAATATCCTAAATTAACTCATGCATGCAGAGAATTCAAGTTATTCATTTGATATTGGAGTTCAAGGTCAGTGTACTATCAATTGTATAATTTTCCAAGTTGTACAGGTGGTGCATGCAATCAAAAAAGGGCCTAAAGGAATTGTGAAATTATCAATGAGTAATTTCCTTAATTAATAAGGGGTTAATTCCTAATCAAATAGAGAAAGGAAATAGGAGCTTGGCAAGCTAAGAAATTGGCTAAGTATTTTCTTGAGTCAATTTGTGAGGCAGTGAGATAGATTATACTAGTGCAGGGGTTGCTCAAGCTTGAGCAAGCACTGTATTTCTTCTCTATTCTTTGATTAATGCAATATAGATAGTAAGGGGTTTTGAACAAATTTTTTCCCCTAGATAAAAATTTGCGTATGTGTGTTGAATATTTATGCATGTTAATGATTTGTGTTCTTGATCTTGATTTGCTTTCCGCATATGAGTAGAGTAGCTTCAAGTCTTGTGATCTCGTAAATTTCATGAGCAGTTTTGAATCTACACGTTAAATTTCTACATTTATGTACGATATGTACATATTTTTATAGTGGTCAATGCCTCAAAAATCATACCAAACCCTATATTGATTTATATGCATGTTTTCTACTATACGGCCTGCAATAAATGCATTGTACAGTATGCTCAATATGTATGGAATTATGTTGTAATAAATGTTGGCAATTGTCTTGGTTTAAGTGCAAGAAACTCTGTTAGTATTTGCACCCCTTCTTGTTTCTCCTCTTCTTTTTCTTCAATTATCTATGTCTCTTTCTCTCTACTCAATAAATGTGTAATAATAATGGTGCCTTTTCCCTAGAATCTCCTTTTATATCTCATTATTATGAATTTACCCTAAACCTAGATCTAATGGCTCATATTGGCCAATAAGATCTACGGTTGTGATATATTCTCTCATGATCACGACTTAAATCACTTAAGTCCCTTTACTCATTAATAATGTAAAAAATCACTTTAACTTTATAACAAATAAAGTTAATGTTCTAGAGTCCACTTTTGGACATTCTCCCACATGTTAGACACCATGCCAATGTGAAAGACACGTATCCAAGCTAAAATCTCAACAATTTACTCCTCTATGTAATTTACTATTGGTGCATTCAATTTTCTACTCATTGCCTCTAGTAGTACTTACTCGACCTTTGTCTCTTGGTCCTTTTCCTTGAAATTTATATTATGTTTCTCTACTCTTATTCTCTTCCACTTTCAAGGTGAGTTAATAGGCTTCATCCACATTTTGAAAGAAATGTGTTCTACATCATCTTAAATTTGATAATTTAACCCATTCATGTATCTCACCACTCTTTGGTATTCTAGGTTTAATCCTTTACTTGAGTGATAGTTTGAAAAATTCATCAATGCAGTATCGAACAGCGAGCTATTTCTTCCTTAAGTTATGCAGTTTCTTACACAAACTCTATTTCTAATCAATGAGTAGGAATTTATCCTTGATTTTTCTTACCATATTCCTCTAGGTTCTTATCTTTTCCTATCAGTTGTCTACCCTATCCTTATGTAACATATCCCACCAAAGTGCAACATGCTCCTTTAACTTTTTCATGGAAAATAAAATGCAATTGGGATCTCAAACATTTTCGTTCTCAAAGTATCTTTTGAGCTCTCATTTTCGATCAATGAAGGTCTTTGTCTTTGAACTACTATCATGACATGAAACTTCCACCTTTGTGCTACCTCTTCTTTCAAAAAGGATACCAAACATACTATTGGGACCACTTCCTCATCATCTCTTTCTTCTTCCATCTCATCTTTTGAACCGAATCTGCTTCAGCATCCCCAAGTCTTCTATTTTCCATATCATCTAGTGTCCTTCTCAATTACTCTAACTCTCAATTTTTGGCACCTCCTAGTATTTCTCCCCTATGTGGTGACATTACTACAAGTTTTCTAGTGGCCATCGACCTAGATATAATTCATATTCCTTATTCATACTTGGATATTCACAACTTGCTCTCCAACAATTGCATTAAACAACCGCTCTCGGGTCCAGCCACAACCACACATTATAGTAACACTGAAAAGAGACCAATATCAAGATATTAAATGAGCTATGATACCACCTAATACAGAGGACCAATAATCCTACATTCAACCACTGTAAGAACCAAGCTCTTACCCACATAACGCATAGCTACTTGTATGTCAACATAACAAAAATTTAAAGGCTAACATGCAAAATGAGGAATTGAAAAATTTACAAGATACAAGATAAGAAACAACGACAAAAATTTCATTTCTTATTCACATACACATAAAATTGTTCTTACAATTAATGTAAAATCCTACTCTGTGTTATGCCTCTGCATACGCACCATCTATTTCATCACTTAAATCACCAATTTTTCCTCTTCTCTTAATTTCTACCTTCATGAGTTCTCATTTTTAGCCTCTCCAACTCTTCCCATTTTTAGCCTCTCAAGCTCTCTTCTTATTTCATATGCATCATCCCTCTTCGTTTTTTAGTTTCCTTAGCCTTGTTTTAGCTCTTTGTCCACTCCTTACTTTTAAATCACAATTTGGAAACTAGGCAAATGAAGTAGTTCGACTTTTTTTAGTGTTTCCAAATCCAATGATTATTCCTTCACATAATGAACAATCATGGTGGTTCAATTTCCTAACTAATCATTATTTATTCATTCATCTCCCCAACTAATCATTATTTCCTCACCTAGGTATCCCACTAATTCACCACAAAGCCTCTTGAAATATGTGGAATCTATTGAGAACACACTTATACTCAAAGAGGTAGAGTGAATCAATATAAGACAATTTTTACTTATTTAAAAATTCATGAACCATAAGAAAATAATCACATATGAGATCTATCAAATGCAAAACATGAAACACAAGATTTACATGGAAACCATTTCTAGATAAAACCATAATTGTTTTTATATCTTTGTAGGCACCAACCTACTATTACAAAAAAAATTAGGAACCAACCTACTAGAGATAGCAATCCCCATTGGTACAAACCATGATAGGCACTAACCTACTCTTTAACTTTGTATACCCAATCCCCACCATTGCAAATATTCATAGGGACCAACTTGGTGGAGAAACCAATCCCCACTACTGCACATATTCATAGGAACAAAACAATCATAGACACCAATCCCCACTACTGCAAATATTCATAAGCGCCAACATATTAGAAACATTAATCTCCAATGCTAAGCACCAACTTGGAAACAGGCATAAATCCCTTTCTTTGAGAAACCACCCTCAATTATAGCTCTTATTTAGTGCATATATATTCTTTAAAAAATTATAGCATTCACAATACCTTCACCAAGTTTTTTTCTACTTTTGTCTTCACCGAGTTTTTTTTCTACTTTTGTCTTCACCAAGTTTGCTTGTTGCCTCTTCCTTCACCAAGTATGTTTGGTTCTTAGGCATTAACTAGGTTTGTTCACTACTATTGCCTTCACCAAGCCTGACGAAAATTTGAATCTCCAAATTAAATTTATGGTAACTCTCCCAAAGCTTATTGTTGTTGGCCTCTTTCCAAAAACAAACTTGTACAGCATGCCACATATCAAATTTGCAAATCTGATTTTGAAATTTTATTAAAGTCACTTCTACATGTCTCATCAGATCTCTGAAAATTTAATAGTCTGAAAAGTCCTAAAAAAATAAGTTATAGCCAAATTTTCAAGTTGACATGTTTGAACCTGATTTCAAGGCCATTCAAAAACCCTAACTTCCATAGGAAATATCTCTAAAATTATGGTCAATCAAAGTCTATAATTTTTATCTATGATACTATTATATGTTCCATATATCTTTAACATAGTCTAAATTATTATGGAAAATAAGTTATAGCGAAAATGCCAAATTGACACGTTTAAAAACTAATTTCAAGAGCATTCAAGAACCTTAAAACCACAAGGCATATCTCAGAAAGTATGAAGAACCAATGTCTAAAATTTTGAGCACGTGTACATAAAGATCTTTTTTCGAAGCTTAAAAATTTCATGGTCTGACATGTCCCAAAAATATGTTATAGCAAAAATGTCAAATTGACATGTTTGAAATTAATTTCATGAGAATTCAAGAATCCTATCTTCCTCAAATCATATATCTAAGAGTATAACAAACCAAAGTATGAAATTTTTATCACAAGTATTTAAATATATCACCTCCATCTCCTCAAAATTTCACGGTCTAAAATGTCCCAAATAATTTATAATGAAAACCCTAAAATGACTCATTTGAAACAGATTTCAGGCTTAGTCACAAACTCTAGCCTTCCATACTGTATATCTTTGAAAGTGTAGTGAATCAATATTTGAAACTCTAATCAAATGTTATCCTCGATTTATATTCAAAATACTCAAAATCTCACCATTTGAAATAAACCCAAAAAAGTGTTATAGCAAAAGTGCTAAGATGGCTTGTTCACTCCACAAATTACATTTTTGTTCACACACCATTTCCTTCCAATGCTTTCTCTTTTTATACATTATCATAACCTTTCATGAAAATACATTAATTCAAAATGTCACACCAATTCATTAATTAAATAATTAATTCCCAAATCTATTTATTCTCCAGACAAGATGGTCTTTCAAAACCATGGATTTGAAACTACCATTTCACTTTTTGACTTCTCTTGTTTCACGAGAACCCCCTTTTTAATATCTTTGGATACTAATATATAATATCAATGAGATAATTCCTTTGACATCAATGAAAACAATTTATTCAACAATCTCAATTTTTGTTATTGATGGAAACCATGCACTGAAACACATAATCCACTAGGAATAGAAAGAATTACCCCCATTTCTATAATATTTGCTCTATTAGCAACTTTTCCCATGTTACATCAATGGGAAAGAGATGATCCCCCTAAACTTGTGCTTCTCATTAAGCACTTAGTGATGAGATAGATAGCATTCCTAATTGTTGTCTGAGATATCCAAATGTCTCTTTAGGAAGAGGTTTTGTGAAAATATATGTAATATGGTCTTTGGTAACAATATATTCCAACTTGACATTATGTTCTAGCACTTGTTCTCTTAAAAAGTGATATTATATTGGAATATGATTTGTTTCTGAGTACATAATGGGATTTTTTGAAATATTCATTCCACTTTTGTTGTCACAAAGTAATGACATTGGATGAACACATTATGCTTTAATATCTCTCAATGATTGTTTTATCCAAAGAACTTGTGTGCGACATGATGTTACTTATATATACTTAGTTGTGGATAGAGAAATTGAGAATTCTTTCTTGCTCAACCAAGACACTAAACAATTATGTAGAAAGTATGTTCCTCCAATTGTGCATTTCTATCATCAATATTGTTTGCCCAATCCACATATGTATATGTTATTAGACTAAATTATTCACCTCTTGAGCACCACAAGTCGATGTCCAAGGTACCATTTACATATCTGAGTATTGTTTTCACTACTTGCACATGAGTTTATTTTGTTGCAGCTTAACACTGTGCAACCAATCCTACTACTTGCATAATGTCTAGCCTTAATGTTGTCACATATAATAGGAATCCAATCATTGACTTGTACAATGTTTGATTTTCTTCTAAATATTCATCATCTTTATTGAATTTACAGCCTAAGACCATGAGTGTGTTCATTGATGTACAGTCATCTCTTCTTCCTTTTTCTACTCCTTGATATACTTGGTTTTTTAAATGAATATGCTTTTGTTAAATTGAGAAATTTATAAACCAAGGAAGAATGATAGCTCACCGAGCATAGACATCTCAAATTATTTTTGTGTTTCCATTGCAAATTGTTTGCACATTTTTTTTCATATTTCATCCATAAATGATATCATTTACATAGACCATGACAATCAATTAATTTTCTCCTTTTATCTTGATGTAAATAGTAATGCCAGCGACTACTCTTTTGAATCCTTCTTGTTGTCGATTTCTCCAAGTCTCAAATGTTAGGCTATGGGAGCTTGTTTTAGCCCATAAAGTGATTTCTTCAATTTTCATGCAAGATCCTTATTTTCTAATAATAAGGATTCTTCTAACTATTCGAAAATTATGCAACACCACTTTTAAATTTATAGTCGACTTTATATTTTTTATTTTCAATGGTACCAATGATAAAATCCATAATGTCAATTAATTGGTAATTTTAACCACAAAAATAAAATAAAAGTTACACAAATTTTAAACACTTTAAAAACAAGCATTAAAGAAAAAGGTAAATAAACTTTAAGTATTGATGTTTAAAGTTTTTCCTAGTTATGATATTTGGTATTTAATGTCATGATTGGAAAATGTTTGAATTTTAACCCTAAAAAAAGAGGGTGATGTTGCATCACCATTTTTTATATTTTGACATATTTTTGTATATCATTAGTAATCATGATATTTGGTATTTAATGTCATGATTGAAAAATCTTTGAATGCTAACTCTAAAAAATAGGAGTGAACTTGCATCACTATTTTTGCATTCTTACATGTTTTTTCATGTCTTTCATAGTCATGATATTTTGTCTTTGATGCCATGATTGAAAAATGTTCCAATTTTAATACAAAAAAAAAAGATTATGTTGCATCACCACTTTTGCATTTTGGCATGGGTTTTTTAAGTCTTTCGCAATTATGATATTTTATTTTCAATGCCAT
Source organism: Pinus taeda (assembly GCA_000404065.3). Lineage (NCBI taxonomy): Eukaryota > Viridiplantae > Streptophyta > Pinopsida > Pinales > Pinaceae > Pinus > Pinus taeda. The sequence goes on along the minus strand of APFE030291334.1, from coordinate 389,982 downwards.
AATTGAAAAATGTTGAAATTTTAACCCTATAATGAAAAAGGGTGATGATGCATCAACACTTTTCAAAATGAACGTTAAAACTAGTATTAATTCAACTTCCAAAAATATGAAAACTTGATCACGTTCTCATTAAGTTGATAGCTTTGTTGATGATGTCAAAAGATTGAAAGAAGAAAGAAAACGTTGTCAAAATCAAGAAGAAATAAACATCTTAGATGAAGAGACTACTAAAAGACTTGAAATGAAAATTTGCAAAAAGGTTGGAAAAACCCTAGACACAAATGAAGTAAAAACATAAATGCTTTCTATTATTGAAGCGAGACATCAAAAATTAATAGATGGGATCACGTTGCAACTTAAAAATGAGAAAGAAGACAAGATTTAAGGATTTCACTAGAAAATATTCAAAGACATTGAACTAGATCTAGAGGATGTGCATGTCAAATACGATGGCATTATCTCCAAGGCTAAAGGAATCAAATCCCAGTCAAAGATGATACAAGAGGCCATAGATTTTGGAAAGATAGATGAAATGGACATGCAAAGCGAAGGAAGTTTATCAAATGTGTAACCTGTTAGTGTCAGTCTTTGCAGCCTTCCTCCAGTGATCAAACATGCTCTTACAAGTGATTTTAAGGTGTCAAAATCAAATTTTGTCATTTCAGTGAGTCTTCAAGCAAAATTTGGTCACTAGGCATTAGGTCTAGGGTTTGTTTTCACTCCTTTCAAATTTGCCCAAATTTCGGTCCATGTCACCATTCAGCTGAGTCTATCATCATTCAGAAGGTTGTTATCATCATCTCAGGTTCCATTGGGTCATTTTACACCTTGTTCATGCCTCAATTGCGCCTAGGCAAGGTTCATTTCCCTCTCCTAGGGTTTTGAAGGCAATTTCTCTTGAATGGTCAAATCATTAGCAAAACTT
>APFE030291334.1:348969-381897 GCA_000404065.3 Pinus taeda | reverse complement strand
ATGTTTTTTGGACGCGATGGTTTTCGGTCCATGGTATTGGATCGATGGTTTTTTGGTCCATGGTATTGGACGTGATGGTTTTTCAGTCCATGGTATTGGATGCTTTGGCATGTATAAATATGTATAGTAACATTGAAAGGAACATAATGAAAATTCAAGCTGGTAGTCTCGGTTTTGAGATCCAATGGGAAATCTTTGTGTATATGTGTTTTATGTGTTATGCTCTCGCATTTTTATTTTTCCTGTGATTTAGAATTCGTATGCAGGTAATTTCTGTACGGGGTTAAAACCTACACACTTGTAGTTGAATATATGAGTGGACCTACAAAGATAAATAAAAGGAACACAAGTGTGCAAACACAAGTGTGAAGATCATTGAAGACCCTGCATTACCAAGCTATGCAGAAGAGAAGAGAAATCATATCCAAGAACACATCTAACACTCAATAGCAACAACAACTTGACATTACCACATCATCAAGCTACTCCATGTCAGTAGTGTCATGTTAAGTCATGTCATGAGTCTTCATATGCCACATCACTATTGTGGCCCATGTATATTGTAAATCAAATGTATTGTAAAGTGGAAGTCCAATGGACACACATGAATATGATGAGTCATGTAAGTTGAAAAGTCATAGGAAGTTGAACAGTCATGAGATTAGTCAAAGAGACATAAGGGGTAAGAATCACCCCTTGGTTATGTTAGTGTCAGTCTTTTCAACCTTCCTCCAGTGATCAAACATGCTCTTACAAGTGATTTGAAGGTGTCAAAATCAAATTTTTGTCATTTCAGTGAGTCTTCAAGCAAAATTTGGTCACTAGGCATTAGGTCTAGGGTTTGCTTTCACTCCTTTCAAAGTTGCCCAAATGTCAGTCTATGCACTATTCAGCTGAGTTTATCATCATTCAGAAGGTTGTTACCATCATGTCAGGTTCCATTGGGTCATTTTACAACTTGTTCATGCCTCAGTTGCGCCTAGGCAAGGTTCAATTCCCTCTTCTAGGGTTTTGAAAGAAATTTCTCTTGAATGGTAAAATCATTAGTAAAACTTGTATCCTGATGTTCATAAACTTTCCCCTATCATTAATGTACCTTATTAAACACTTTCCATCACTGAGATCCCCCAAATTCCTCATTTTTGCACAAACCCTAGTTTCTTGCCATAACTTGGCAATTTTCTAGGCTAGGCCTGTGTTTTGCCCTTTTGGACCCCTTCCCTTTACTCTATCTCTAATATTCCACTTTCCCCTGCTTCCTAACACCCCTCCCTACTTCCAAAAATTTCCCCAAGAATTTAGAAGCCCCTTATCCCCTTCATTTCGCTTCATTTCGACAAAATCCCTTGCTTCACACATCGGGATAAGTTTCACTCAAAACATGTTCCAAAGCAATCAAAGATGAATTTTGAAAACATGAGAGAGGGTTTTGTCCAACACAGGCAAAGGAAGAAAAACCTCCTTCACTTTTTACACAGGTGTCATGGTTTTAGAGAAATGTCAAAAATACAATCGCCTCGGGAGAATTGATGCACCTCTGAAGTGACCTTGGGAAACTCACGTTTTCTCCTAGCTTGGTTGGCCAAATAACTTTCTTGATGAGTCAAAGGCTAACTAGATAAAAATATCTTTCCAATGAACTATCATGAGCTCAATTTGGAGTTGAGGAAGGGATTCAAAAGTTGACTGTAACAGCACTCTGCCTTGAGGTAGCCTCATTTGGCACATTTTGACCAATCTTGGGAGATTTGATTTTTGACAAGGAAAATGAACTCCAAATTGAACAATTCCAGTTGGGTTGGAAAGTAGACTCAAAGACATTTCCAACGAGTTATCCTGCGCTCGATTTTGACAAAGGAAGGCCTCCAAAAGCCTCCTGCAAAATGCACTATGTAGTGCGCGACGCATTGGGTGCGTGCGACGCACTGGGCTCCATTGGCCAGTGTAAATTTGCATGCGCGCGGCGCATTGGGAGCGCGCGACGCATTGGGCCAGAACTCAAAATTTTTGCCACTGCTCTTCAAAATTCAAATTCTCTCAGTCTCCTTTGCCCCATGTAAGTTTAAATCATCTTGCTATTATCTGGTCAGTGTTTGGAGTTGTTTGAAGATCGGTTGTAAGAGTATGAATGTTGAAAAACACAAACCCTACTCTCTTGTAAAGAAATGCCTCTTTAGGGTTTGAATTTGAAGTTTTAGAATTTGACTTTGGTGCCAAAACATTCCATATCTCCCTATTTCCCACAGTTCCTCCCACATTTGGCATTTGAAACAAAAGCACCAAATCCTCATTCTTCATCTCATTCAAGCCAACACAGATTTTGCAACATCATGGAGGCGGACATCGATACATTATATGACCAAGACAGAGATTGCACCACTAAACTGCATACACCAGGAGGACACTGAAGCGTCGTGAAACACCTGATCCACTCCAGATTTTGGCCGAGGCTTCATTGGCTGGGCATGATACATGATGGAGGATCTTTGTTCCGAATTTGAGCAAATTCGGAGAAATTTTTGTCATTTAAAAAAAAAATTGGCCTAAAAACAGGTTTTTCAGCTCAACGCGTAGCACGTCGACGCATGCGCTTATGATTGGGACACTTGCTAGAGGAAAACTTTATAGTTTTGGATTTATCATAGTAAGTTATGCATGCCCTAGTATGGCCAAGGCATTTCATCAAGTTCTGGATGATCAAAAGGGCCAAAAACACCATGAAAATCACCTTTCTGCCACCTTTTGCACCAGCAGGAAGTACTTCTAGGAGAATGACATTTTGAAGGCGAAAATGAGCTCCAAATTGGGAAATTCCACTTGGGCTAGATAGCAGACATCCAGGGCTTTCCAACCAGCTATTGTGAGCTTGATTTTGATGTCGGGAAGTGCCCAAAAAGTAGGCTGAAAGGCGCGCGACGCATAGAGCTCAGGCGCGTGGCGCATAGAGATGTTTGGTCAAATTTTCACCTTCCAGCTCATAATTTCGGCCAGTTATGACCAGTTTCACCTCTTGATGTGATTTTTGACCCATCTTGATGTAATTTGATGTATGTGATGTAACTTTGGCACTTATTTACCTATTCTAGATGATTCATTCACAAAATAGCAAAAATTTAATGTAATGAATCAGTTTCCCTTCTTTTAGAGATAGGTTGTTTGGATGCCTAGTTTTCAGCTCTATGTTTGGAATTAGTTCAAATTGCTCCTAGAAGGAGGAATTCGACCCCTAAAGGCATGGAAATGGGTTAGGATGGTCTATATGATGTAATTTCTCAATCATTTTCAGAGGTTGGAGAGGTTGGACTCTTGGGAAAAGCTTGACACTCTATTGTACATTCATTTCCGCATTTTTGGCAAAGGAAAGACCAGGGTTTTGCAGCATTGTTTGGGATCCATGTGGCTTTATGTGTTGATGGTGTGCTTCTTTAATTATTTGTAAGTTTTTATGTGTATCATTTTCCTTCTCTCATCTTCTGCAATTGAACAAATGAAGTGTTAAGGTAGAATCCATAATTTGTTATGCTCTGCCTTTAAGTTTGTTTAATTTTTCATGTTTTCATCTGTTTAAGGAGAATCCTTGAAAGCTTATTGCTCTCCTTAGCTCCTCACCAGTCTTATCTACCCATTCATTCCCTTTAAAAGCATCAAGACGATCGCCTACCTTGCCCCAAATAGACCTCTGCAAAAATTGTGCCTCATCCCCAAGCCCAAATTTCCCTTTCCTTGTTTCAACACAAAAACTCCTAAAAACTCAAATCAAACCTTTGTACTGCATATCTAGCCTAAAATTAGATTTTGTTTTAGTCATCTCGAGCCTCATCTATTATCTTTGCCGAGATTGACCCGGAGAGCGCCCTCTCCTGTCCTCGTAGGGCTAGCTACGAGGCTGAGCGTGGTTTGATGTAGCCTTGAGTTTTACCTTATTTCAACCTAAGGTAGATTTGAGTGCTAACATAACCATTTCAACATCCTTATTACTAAGAAATATTTCATGAAATATAAGAAGATGATATCATCATTATCGAGAAAGTTGGAATGCTAATAAATCTTCATATAACATGGCATCACTAAATCATTATTCAACAAGATATTATCAAAGATCGAGAACTACCACAAATTGGAAAAGTCAGAACAACACTACATGAAATCAAAGGAAATAAAGTTATACAACAACCAACCATCAATGGCGAAGACTGAAAAGAATTTACTTTGGATGGATGGATCACCATCAATTGCAAGACGAATGTAGGAATATATGGAAAGCTTATTATTTGGTTTCATCGCTTGTAAAACCTTTAACTACAAATCTTTGCAAAAAAAACTTGTTGAAAGAGAGTATTGTGTTATGACCCCAATGGTAGCATATGTTGAGTTAAATTTATATGATGTAACTACAAATGGGGACAGATATGAGACTAAATATACATGTAATGTGTAAATGTGTATGTGATAGGGTTGGCCTAGTGATGAAGGGACCACAAGTGGAATGTGTGAAGAGGTGTATATATAGAGATACCATGTAATCATTATTTAGAACATGTGATTTGGATGTATGAATGTATTTGGGTATTTGGAGGAGGTACTTGTATTCTTTAAAGAGTTACTATGTAACTTCTCTCTCTCTCTTATCTATGATGGAGTTGTGCTCCACACTCACATTGGTGTGTATGGTGTGTACTTATGGCTTTTTTATGTATTTGAATCACAACACATCTCCTTTCACTAAAAATGATATTGATAGTAATGATTGATTAAAGAATTGCAAAGCATGCTTGAAGGCCATGTCAAAATAGACCATAAATTCAAAACTTGATCGCTACTTTCACACTTACGTCCATGGTAGGGATTACCTCATCCACACTCCAAGATATACTATATTCCCACTAACTTATAGCCAATGAGTCTCTTTGGCCCAACATCAAGTCATTCCCAACAATTATGCATGCCTACAAATTATTATCTTCAATGGGAGCATTGTGCTTGCAAGCTCTCTTTCTAGGAATATGAGTCAAAATACCATTTCATATATAGATGCTCTATCAATTGTGAAATAAATGGTTGTTATCATTGCTTGATCATAGATTCATGGCTCCTCTGAGATCTTCAAATGACTAAGCCACCCTTTTCTATGTGATATTCCAACTCACAAAAATCTCTCAAATGTAGATCTCATTACATCAACACTAGAGCCATCATCCCTTACCTCTAACAAGAAGATGATGATTCCAATCACAATCTTACCACTAGATCAACAAGGCACCATAACACTTAGGGAAAAACCCAATGAACAAAAGGAATTTCATTACATGTTATAGGCCTTGGATGTTGATAGTGTTGTTGTATTTGGTTTTCTTCTTTGTCTTCTACCCTTGTTGTTTCTATTCCTCTTAGCTCAATGTTCTACCAATTTCTAGTATGTGGATACACAAGAACATGAGATTCTCCTAGATTCTATGGAACATCACAAGGGACCTAAGAATCCTTAACATAGGGGAGCCTATACAAAATAAAAATATAAATTGGAAATTTAAATATGCATTGTCTAACTCTTCTATGTTTTGGCATTTTTGGTTGGAATATAATTAAACAAATTTGCATGAAATTGTGATCTTTTGTTATTTAAAATGTATTTTTGAATGCATAAATGGATTCAGCACCCTAAAAATCCCTTGGGGTACTTGGATTATGTAAACTACATAACTCAAACCTGTAAATCGAACAAATCTCTATCAGATTTTGGGAAAAATTGACCCAAAAAAATGACCCATAAAGGCCAAACGTATAAGTTAGACTACAACATTTAAATATATGATAAACTGGAACATAAATGTTAGGTCCTATTGTAGCAGCTGCAAGACCCTCCAAAATTTTGGCCTGCATACAAATTTTGGAGCCTTCCTTGGTTTTCCCCTTGATGGTCGTAAACACTCGGGCTCATCACATCAGCTCTTGTCGAGTCTTCACACCTTCTTGCTTGATTGACCACTAGTCATCTTTCAGCATGTTGATTTCTATGTCTTACTTACGAGTTTTTTCTGGTGATTTTGAAGGTTTCTCTTTGTGTGCATGAGTTGTTTTCACTCTGTTGACATAGGTCGCACTCACACACAACGTTGCATACACTATTATGCAAGTGTCGTCATGATCATTTGAAGACATATCTCAAGAGTCGCACTTGTCGATATTAACCCTTGAGTTAGTCTCACTAAGCACATGTTTGTCTTATTGGTTTGAGGTTTCTTGTAATTGATTCATGCTACATGTATGATCACAATGTCATGTATGCACAAGTCCACCTTATTTCACACTTAGTCATTTTTCCTTAAAATTTGTCGACCAGACAACCCTCCTTGAACCAAACCCCAATCTCAGTGACCTTGCACTATTTCTCATAATTGCGCAGAGCTTGAGGTTGTCCTCTGGGCAGCCTGCACTTTGCAATTCCAAAAGGAGCCATCTGACTGTCTCCCAAAACTGCACAAAAATTGTCCCAAAACCCGATCCAATCTGCGCTTCTCACAAGATCACCCATCAAACCTCCCTTTGGTCAACCAAAAAAAACTGACTTAAGTTGGGACCCAGGGTTTCACTAATCTCCAAAATTATGCAGAACTTGTCTAGCATGTCTGCCTTGTACTTCCTGTAGAAATGGCGCAGACATGTGGGACAACCATCTATTGCATGTCACTGTACTATCCCAGGAAATTGTGCAGATTTGACAGGAAGGATTCCCTGCTAGCCTGCTTTGTTCTCCCTCAAAAAATTGTACAGATTTATCTGTCACCTGCCCTTCTACCCTACTCTACAATCAGCCCAGAAATCGTGTACTTATGTTCAGGCCTAGGTTGTCTCCCAGAATGGCAGAATGTTGATCAGCAGCTCCTACAACCTAATCTTGTCCTCCTCTAGAAAATCGCATAGATTTTTTTGACATTTCCTCCTGCTGCCCACTCTATCTTCCCGAGAGAAACTACGCACATCCCAACTAGATGTCCTGCCAAGTGCTCCCCTTGAAAATTGTGAAGGTTGGCCCAGTAGTTCCCTGACGCCCTGCCTAGTTTTCCTCCCAAAAACTGTGCAATGTTGTCTCCTAGCTAGGTCTTACCCCGCCACTATCAATGCTGTCCTGGATTGTGCAAATTTTCCTCCCAGTGAGATATGTGCAGTTTTTCCCTACAGTGCTCTAGAGCCTCGCATCCCAACCTAAGTTGTGCTCTGTGCAGTTTCAGTTCCTTTCCCCTCTCTCAATCACCTGCACCAAAACGAAAAATAATGCATCATGTTAGACTAGGATATTTTGGGATTTGATGTCGTCTTGTCATGAGTGATTGCAGGAATAGGTACATCGACGAAACATGGCACGACGAGAAATGGGATGGAGAAGAGGTGCATGCTAGACGACTTGCTCGCAACTGAACGAACGCACAAAGCACATCGAGCAGCGAGCAAAAGGGACACTCAAGAAAATACCCCATGTACTTTTCCACGTAGAGGTGAAGACATGTTACAATGAGAGCATACCATCACTCAACAGCACAGCAGCTCGACACGGACACCACAGTTAGCCAGTACATCTCAGCAGTATCATGTCGAGTTGTGTCATGACTTGTCTCAGCCACATCATTAATATGGGCCATACTTGTTGTAATCAATGTAATCTAAAGTGGAAGTCCAAGAGACCCACATACAAAGTTGAAGAGTCATATAAAGTCGAAAAGTCATAAGAATTCAAACAGTCATGAGGGAAGTCAAAGAGTCACAAGGGTCAGTTATTCCCCCTTGGCTATATATACCCCCTCATTGTATGAGCAAAGGACTTTTCACCTTGGCTCCTCCCACATAGCCTTGAGAATTTGTAGTATTTTCTTTGAGGAGCAAGTAGTGGCTCCAATGCCCCACTATTAGGGTTAGTGATGTATGGTGTATGAATGTGTCTTAGAAATTTCGCTTAATTCAAAAGCCTATCAAGGCCAACATGTTTTGTAAATTTGTAAGACTATTCTTTAAATGCTTGTAATGCACGTTTTCTTATCTTGTACTAAGATAGTTGAACTAATTCAATCATTTTAGTGCATATATTATTGAAAATGTGTTGTATTGGTTGTTATTATTGTCCAGTCCGTGTGGACCACTCCATCGAACATTAGACAGATTCATTATTGTATATTTGTTATAACAATTGTCGTATCTGTGTGGACTACTCTATTGGGTGTTGTACGTGTTATCCTTTCACTTTGGTGTTCGTGACTTCCGCATTCATGTGGACTATTCTGCTAGAAGACGTGTAGATCCTTGTTGTGTTACGTGTGTCTCATCTTGAGTTGGGACTACTCCCTTTCATCTAGAGACTTACTCTCACCCTCTCCCTTTTTAGTGAAGGAACCTAGGCACAAGTTACATTACGCACTCATGAGGCACACATACCTCATTTTTTATAGACTTAAGCATATCACTCTCACATGCTGACAGCTAGAGCCAAGGCAGATCTCTAAGCAAATGGAAATTGGGCCATCATATCGAATGGGATGCCTACGCCAAACGATGTGAGGTCTAGTTGGGACTTCATACTGGGGAGATCCCCTTTGTTGGTGGGTCCAGCACCGTCAACAAGTCCCTATAATACTATTGTATCTCCCTTATTGTTATTTTTGTGCCCATGTAGCCCCCATATTGTTATTGTTGTGCCCCATAGAAGCCCACTATTGTTATTGTTGTGCCCTTAAATTATTATTGTTATGTAGGCTCTGATTATATTGTGACCTCTTATACTCCTATATCTAGGTCTTGTCATTTGTATCATCCAAGAATGGTTCATTTATGTAATGTAAATTAGGTTTATCCCTCAAAGAGGGTAATTTTTAAGTCATTGATCTATCTATTTGTGAGTTGGTTGCATAACATTTGGTATGAGAGCTTTGGATTCTAGGGTTTCACTGCTTCAAACGAGTCATCCTAAACTCGTTTTCTACAAAGATTCAGGATCTAAAATTGCAACCACATGGAGCCAAAATCTTGTTGAACTTCGTGTACGAATTTCAAATCTTGTCTCCCATATTTCGAAGATATGATCCGAGGAAGTTTGTGTTTGTACAAGATCCATAATTCCATCTCAAACAGATGACCTGGGGAAAATCGCCATAACTTTCTCTCTAAGAATCGGATTTGAATTTTGTAAAAAGTCGTAGAAAGAGGATATACTATAGTATTTTGGGTATCATTTTTAGGGCCACAGATCAAAACAGTGACAAGTGTCACTCCATACAAGTTAGCTCTATTGAACAAGTCTATAATCAGGCCATCGTCGGAGATTGAGAATAACTTTACCTTGAAGAATAAAAATTTGGCATAACTTGTGGCATTGGAAAGAAGACTTATAAGGATACTACGGGACCAAATTTCAAATATTAGATATTCGAAATTACAAAGATACAACATTTTTAATATTGAGCTCCTAAAAAGCAAGAAAAATGTGTGCATTTTTTTTAACTTTTTGCATAACTTTTGTTTCAAAAATCAGTTTGAAGTGATTCAAGGGAAATATTGAAGCATATATATCATCGTTTGATTCCAAATTTCCTTGAAACAAAAAAATGGACACACCTAATAAGCAACCTGAAATCTCTTCTATGATGCATGAAGAAGAGGAAGAAATGTAGCATGATATATCAAATTTACGAGACCAAGTGCAACAAATTTCGCTCTTTCAAAAAATAATAAAAAATAAATTGGAATCCATGATGAATGTTAAGATAGATGGTATAAAAAGGGACACGGGAGTTAAGATAGACAGTATAAAAGGGATGTGGGAGTTTTAAGTGATGGTTTAAAACTAGACATGGAAGCAATGATGAATGTCAAGATAGAGGGGTTGAAGGAAGGTTTGGCAAAGTTGCTAGAAGAAAGGCTTCTTAGTGGTGACAAGGTAATCCATGAAAATAATGACGAAGACAAAAGGAATATGAATTATGATTTTAGAGACTCCAATGTGGGGTTTAAGAACCACCACATTTCAAATAGATATGAGGAAGTTTGATGGCAAGGATCTGGTAACTTGGATACTATAGATGGAGCAATATTTTGATCTATAGGATGTGCAACCCTCACAGAAGGTATGTATTGCATCTTTATATTTAGAACCCAATCAGTTTGTATGGTATAGATGCCTTTGTTCTCATAAACCACTTATCACCTAGTCAATTTTTACAGAGGAAATGATAGTACATTATGAAGATACAAAGAGCAACACCTTCTTTAAACAATTGATAAATCTCAAACAAAAGGGTTCAATGGTGGAGCACATTGAATACTTCCAAAAATTGAATATTAGGGTAACTGGTATTCCAGAGGAGAATAGGATTGATGTCTTCATAGGGACTTTAAAATATAACATTCAATATGAGATTCGTCTTTGACAACCCGATTCATTGGAGAAGGCATTCAGGGTGGAAAGAAAAGTTGAAAGCAAAATTATGGAAACAAGGAAGTCTACCACTCGCAACTATAAATATAGAAGTGTTGTTTCTCCTAGTCTTCCACAACCTCGAGGTTGACTCCACAACAATTGGAGAAAAAAAAAATCAAAAGGACTTTGTTACAATTGTGATAACAAATACACTAAAGGTCATAAGTGTGCTAAGAATAAATTATTCTACATAGATTGTGAAGAGGAGGAAGGAAAGGAACAAGAAACATCAAAAGAGGAAGATATACACTAGTAACCAACCCCAGAGAAAGAATAAATGAATCTGAACATATCTTGTAATGCATTGGCAAGAATTACCACTCCTCATACTCTCAAGATAGAAAGATATATCAATAAGAAAATGGTAATAGTGCTAATTGGTTAGGGTAGTGCCCATAATTTCATTCATTGTAAGACATCCAAGGAATTCAATTGCTTCCTATATCCAACTCCAAAGTGTCAAGTGATGGTTGCAATTGGACGAACTATAAATTGCTCTAGAAAGTGCCATAATATCAAGCTAAGGGGTAATATGTATTTAATAGTCCAATGCTTTCCATTCCAATGTGTGGTGTTGATGTTGTACTGGGAGTCCAATGGTTAGAATATTTGGGTATGATAGCTTTCAATTCTCGAGAAATTTTCTTGATTTTTTTTGGGAAGGAAAGGAAGTTGAATTAAGTGGTATCGTAGGGAAACCAGGAAAGATAATAATCTCTAATGCCATGATAAAAATTTTGAAGAAATAACAATAAGTAATAATTGCACACTAGGGGTTCAAATATCGAAATCATCTATTTCTCCATGTCTCCAAAAAGCCTTGGGCAGTCATTCCAAGGTGTTTGAGACTCTCAAAATCCTCCAACCTACTCGTGATCATGATCATGTGATTCACTTACTTCCAGGAAGTGTTCCTCCAAACATCAGGCCTTACAGATATCCTTATGCCCAAAAGAGTAAAATTGAATGTATGGTTGCAAAAATGCTAGAGGTTGGTATAATACAACCTATTCAAAGTTATTTCTCTACTCCAGTAGTATTGGTGCACAAGAAGGATGGATCATGGTGTATGTGTCCAGATTTTAAGGAGCTCAACAAGATCACTATTAAAGATAAATTTCCCATTGCTTTCATTGATGAATTACATGGAGAAATTTAATTCACCAAGAAGGATCTTGGCATTCAAGATATCATCAAATTAGAATGAAGTTCCGAGAAATTTAAAAAAAAAAAAAAAAAAAAAAAAAAAAAAAAAAAAAAACATTTAGAACTCATGAGGGTCATTATGAATTTTTGGTCATGCCTTTTGCCCTTACTAATGCACCTTCCACATTTCAAGGTTTAATCAATTCCATTTTCAAACCCTTCCTTAGAAAATGTGTGTTAGTAATTTTTGTGATATACTAATCTACAACAAGTCTTGTAAGGATCATGTTCAACATGTTGACAGGGTGCTCAAACTATTGGCGGAGAAACAATTATATGCAAAAACCTCCAAATGTTTCTTTGGATTGCAGTGTTGGAAAATCAAAGTAATTATATTAGGGTTTGATTCTCCTTTCTTGATAATTACTCCTAAGTGTGTTGGCTTCTTTTACTTCTTTATTATCTTATCTTTCATCAAGAAACTATACATATATGAATATCACAAAACAAGAGACACAATATATAGGCACATGCCAGGGAAAAACCCCTCTCGTGGGGAAAACCCAATCAAGATAATTATTCCTTTCAATTGTATTATTTGATACTCTTTACCTATACCAAGACCAGACTTTCCCTCCACACCATGTCATCCTCCAAGATCTTTGACCCCTTCCATCAATAAAAACTAGGCAGCAGTGTTTGGCAACATGCAACTTACGGCAAGAAAAATCTTAGGAGACTTAGATCTCCCAACCCAAACCACAAAACAGAGAGAGAGACGCACCAAAAGTTTGATTTTATTCTTCTCTAGAGACTCCCCCAAACTCGCACTTCATTTTTCCTCTCAACAACGGACTTCACACTTATCCAGCTCTTCTTGAGATATCAAACTTGCTTGAGAGTGAGTGCTCCAAATGACCTCGACCTCCTTCAATATATAGGATTCTAGTGGGTCGAATGGGGGCCCTTAGGCTGACTTGATCTTCCTTAGGCCGACATGATGTGGAGGACACATAATTCATATTTGACTTGAAACAAAAACTTTTTACATGATTCAAAATCCCAAGAATGGTCTCTTCGAATATACAATAACTTTATAAACTCAATATTAATACTAGGAGTCCACAATGGGGACTTTTACTAATATAATGATGACCCAAGCATGAAACCCATGCTTTAATAAGTCATTGTTACAATAATAAAAATTATTTTCTTTATTCTTTTGACAAGTGCATTATTGAAGACCAAATATAGTTACTTTTTCCAACACTCCCTCTAAACTAGGAAGGTATTCATAATGTAAAAATACAATGGAAGTTATCAAACTATATGAAAACATGAATAATCTTTAGGCACTGCAATGCCATGGACTATATTTCTGACCAGGGAAACTTATCCAATCAGTCACTCAACAATTTAGGCATCGCAATGCGATGGACTAGATTCCTAACCAGGTAAATCTATCCAACCAGTCACTCAACAATTTAGGCACCGCAATGCGATGGACTAGATTCCTAACCAAAGAAATCTATCCAAGTGGGACTAAGGTGGAATCAATCTTTCAGCCCCTCTAGATACCACTAGGCTTACTTGCTAACCACCAACCCAAATACACAGCTATGTATCCAAAACAGAGCTCAATAAACAACACCACCTTTTCAATTTTGAGATTTCAAACATCAACACAGAGTGTCGGCATGATGTCTCCCCAGGAAATTATTCACTCGCAAAGCCTCAACAAATCTCTTACATTTCTTTATTATCAATACAATCACCAATATCTACCAAACCCTATAGGTTCCTTAGATATTTGAAATTCTTATTAAGAATATCCTTTGTCAGTATGTTTACTACTTGTTCATATGTTGGAACATACTCTAACTTCACAATCCAATCCTACACCAAGTTCCTAATAGAGTGGAACTTATTATTTATATGTTTCGTCCTCGAATGAAACACAGGATATCCAAACATCTTGATACAACTTCGATTATCACAATTAGTCATAGTAGGACCTAGAGACTTCTCGAACAAATCTGTCAGAAGCTTCCTTAACAAAACAACCTCTTTTCCTACTTCACTTGCAGCCACATATTATAACTCGGCACTACTTAATGCAATGGGATCTTGCTTCCTACTCATCCATGAGATCATAGCAGCTCCCAGACTAAAGCATCCTCTGGTAGTGCCTTCCATCGGTCTCACTACCACCCTAATCAAATTTTGTTAAGCCAATCAGCTTGACTTCCTTACTATCATACTTTAGGCAGTGATGTATAGTGCCACGAAGATACCTTAATATATGTTTGGTAGCTATCCAGTGATCATGAAAAGGCTCCAACTGAAACTAACTAATAATGTTCACTACAAAACATATATCTAACCTATTGCATACCAGATACATCAGAGAACCCATCAAGTGACGATATGAGGTAGGATCCATGAGACTAGAGTTTGATCTCCTCAACTTCTTAAGGTTGGTGATCATAGAAGTAACCATCGGCTTGGAGTCCATCATCTCAAATTTATTCAATAACTTGATGATGTACTTTCCTTGCCCCAAATATATATCCCCAGGTCTCCGTCATACTTCTAGACCTAGGTAGTAATGCATCCGTCCTAGATTCTTCATCTCAAATTCAATTGCCAACATTTTCTTGCATTCTTGAATTATTTGTTCTACACCAATGACGAATATATTATCCACATATATTAGAATAATGACGAGCTCATTATTCATGACATTAATATATAGATTAGGATCAGCATTACTCTTCACGAACCCAATCCTGAGAAGATATGCATCCATTCTTGCATACTCTACCCTTGGTGCTTGTTTCAAGCCATATAGAGCCTTCTAAGTCTGTAAACATGAGATTCCCTACTATTCACTTCAAATCCTTCAAGTTTTTCGATGTACACTTCCTCATCAATGGTCCCATTTAGAAATGCAATCTTAACATCCATTTGATGGATATTCCATACCATTGTAGCAACCAATGAAACCAACGATCTAATGGTAGTGTACCTTGATGTAGGTGCAAAGATTTCTTCATAGTCAATGCCTTCCTTTTGAGATAAACCCCTTGTGATGAACCTTGATTTGTACTTGTCTATAATTCCATTAATAGCATGTTTTATCTTTAGATCCGCTTCGATGTGATAATTGATTTGTCACTAGGTCTAGGAATGATTTCCCAAACCCCATTCTTCATGTTGGATTGGTATTCTTACTGAATAGCTTTCTTCCAAACCTCTTCATGCTCATCTTCCTAAAATGTAGAGGGTTTGGCTTCAATCAACTTCGTCATATATGCAACATAACCATAATACCTTTTTGGTTTCTTACTTTTCTTGGAGGACCTTTTCGTAGCTTCATGACCTTCAACATCTTCTAACGTAGCTTTCAACCAGTTTGGCCTCTTCCTTGTGGTTGGGATAGCCACCGGTTGAATAGGCTCACTCGGTCCTTCTTCTCCATAATTTGCAGTAAATTTCTCATGATGAAATTCATCTTCTTCAAATATGGGAATTTCTTCATCATCAAAATCAATAGGAATATCCTTTGATTTATTGTAATATTGATTCTCATCAAATATGACATCCCTGCTTACTTCAATGTATCTTCCCTCCTTTATGTAGGTTCTATATTCTTTTGAGGAAAGACTATAACCAATAAATACTCCCTTGATGCTTTTCGAGTCCAACTTCTTTCGCTTGTATTTCGAAACATGGACATATGTTGGACTTCCAAATATGCAGAAATGATCCACACTCAGCTTCCTTCTTGTGAATACTTCTTCGGGTGTAATATTATCAGGACTCTTATGAGGAATTCTATTTTGAATGTACACAAAAATCATCATTGCTTTGCCCCATAAGAACTTTGGTATATCTTGATCAAGGAGCATAGTTCAAATGCCTTCTTCGATTGACCTATTCTTCCTTTTAGCCAACCCATTTTTTTCGGGATAGTAGGGAACAATGAGCTCCCTCTTAATACCTACATCCTTACAATATGCAATTAAATCTTTAGAGGTGCATTCCCCTCCATTGTTAGACCTTAGATTCTTTATCTTATTTTAGGTTAGGGTTTCCACCTCATCCCTGAACTCCTTGAACATATCAAATACTTCATATTTAGTTTTGAGTAGGTAGATCCATGTATTCCTCAAATAGTCATCAATGAATGTTACATAGTAGAGATGACCTCCAAGTGTCTTGTCCGACATGGACCCGCATACAACGGAATGGATGAGATCTAATATTTCTTTAGATCTAGATTCATTATCATGAAATGGATTTCTAGTATGCTTCCCCAAAGATGACGCAGGGTTACCCCTGCTTTCCCCACAGTATGCATATAAACCTATGCATAAACCATTTTCCCCAGGAATTTATATGACCTTTCGGTCAAAGGTTCATTATAAATAAACAATGTTTTATGGCCCCTTTAGTTATAACTCATGCAGAATCAATTCATTACAATAGCCCAGTCTTTATTAACTCCATCCTTTCTATCGGGACTCGATCACCCCTCATAAACCTTTATTAATCCTTATGTTGCACATATATCCAACCCCACTTTATAACTTTGGGTCATAATTAGACTTAACCGTAAAAACCCTCTATCGGCACTTTAATCCATTATAAACCCTTTATAACAAATGACACATAAAACCACATAAATCATACCTTTTCGCCTTTTCCTCTGCCTTAGCACATTTTCCAAGAATTGCCTTTATTGCAATTGCTCATCGCAGTTGCCATAGTCCTACCACATATATGCTCTTATCATCCCTCTGACTCCGATATGTGACTATCGAAATCAATTAACACCACTTTTACATTAAAAGACTCAGCACAACACTTTAATATAATAAAAAGGAAATACATTGAAATTCTGCTCCGACCCATATGAGCGGATCTCAAAAACTATACACCTGCATTCATATATCATCAGTTCCACCCTTCCATATCAAACCTTCAGTTGCACTGCTCTGATTTCCAAAATGCCCGACCTTCAATCTCCGATCTACCCAATCTTCTGATCTTCGATCGTCGATGCCTCTGATCTATCGCTATCGGCTATCGCTTGATTTTTTCACTTGACTCTTCCACTTTAAAAATCTGATCCGACATGTACTTCAGACTCGATGGGGTTCTAGGTTACATTCGATAAGGTTTCGAGTCCGGCTATGCACCGCATGTCGCAATCGCACTTCGCTTCCCCCCTTTGAAAGATTGCGATGCGATCCCGATTTTTCCACTCTTGCGATTTAATCCCTGTCATTGATCTATGAGATCTAACGGTTGTTGTGCATTGACACTTTACTCCTCCGCTACTCTGTTTACTTATGGTTTTACACTATTCCTTCAGCGATTCTTCTGTGGTTCCAGTTTCTTCAAGGTTTCGGTCCTTCTATTGTTTCACTACATACTCCCTCCTGTGCTTCGACTTTGATCCTTCTAATGGATTGATCAATCCATTATGATCCTTTTCATCATGTTTCTATCTGTGCCATCACCGAACTCTTCATGTAACTCTGTTACAAAGAATACATCAACTCACTCATCATTCACCATTCGATACTCAACAACACACTTATACAACTTGGAATTGAATCTCTATGCATATATATATATATATATATATATATATATATAATAATATATATATATATATATATATAATATATATATATATATATCAACAAACAATTACATAATGAGACTCTTTGTTCTCTCCTCAGCTTGATCTTCTGATTAATGGCCTTTGTTCATTATCTGCTCGTAGGCTTACAAAAACTAGCTAAATATCTAATTATCTAACTCTATAAATCTCTGTCTACCCCTGTCTATGCCTTTTAGGCTTACATTTATAGAAAAATGGATTTTAAAACCAATTCCTAGTTTAGATCCATAAGCTTCTCAACAAAATCCTAAAATATCTTTCTCATCCCTAAGGATTCTCTCAAATCCAAAAAATCATGAACTAACTCCTAATCTAAGATTTACAATCAACTCTCAATCCTCTCATCGCCCAACTATCCTAAATATCTCATGTTCTCCTACATTCAAGAATATTTACAAATATGCCTCACAATATTCAATTAATTCCTATTCTCATTAAAATCACTCAAAACATTAAATAATTACATTAATTCAATACTTAGGAAACCAACTTCCTTGAAACACAAGATCCCTTATGTCTACTAGAATACAATAATGATGTTGATCTGAATGCTTTTGCATCAGACTCCCCAAGTAAGAAAATTTATGACCCCCTGGTCATAAGTCTGGATAATTGATTCCTCCTGGATCCGAGACTTTATTTTGTAATTTGTCTTTTCTTTTCATTTGTTCTATTGTTGTTGTTGTCTGTTGTTGTTCTCCAGGACTCCATACCTTATGTTGTAATGCTCGATTTTCTCTTCTTTCATAGTCTACTACTATCTTCCTCTTGTTGTCACTCCTCTCCTTTGTTATTGTTGTCTTCTTCTGAGACACTTTCATCATTAACCTTCTTATCAGTTCAATTTCTCTATCTATTATATCCTCAATTTGTTGATTTTTTTCATCTCTTGATTGATGAACTCTCCTTTTTTCTTCTTCTTCACTTATCTTGATCACCTCCTTTTCATCCTTACCCTCTTCTTTACTATTATCTTACATCTTTTCTGCTACTGCCATATTATCATTCAAGACAATTTTTTTCTTCTGTTTCCCACAGTCAACTTCTCCTTGACTATCATTTATGACAATTTCTTTGGCATCCTTCATCAACAATGTATCCTGAACATTTATCCTCTGCTCTTCTAACTTTCTCCTTTGAAAGTCTAACTCTCTATATAACTCAATGATTGTACTCGGAGTAAACTTTGGAAATTTTACACAATATCCCATTTATTCATTTGTTATTGACCCATCATCACATGGTCCTTCTTCCTCTGCTAAACCTTTATTAACATCCTTCAGTAGATTTTCTTCCTCTTCTTCTTTCATTTGGTTGTCCAATTGTGCCAAGTATGTTCCAGTTTCTGCAACAAAATCTTCAATTATAAGACAATCATCATAATCAAAAATATAAGGCCTCTGTACCTTTTCTTATTCTTCTGGAAACACTTCAATATGCTGCTCAGATCTCTCTTCTTCTGTCAGCACATTAGTATGTTGATTCAAACTCAAATAACTCTTGGGACTATCAGCTAGTCTCTCCTTATCATCATTTGTTTCAATGATGTCTTTCAGCACTTGTCCACTATAGCAAACTAATTCTTTTTCAGTCTCCTTCTCATATTCTGCTTCAAAACTTTCATCTTCTGGAAGGTATTCTTAAACATTTTTGACAGCTTTAAAAGACTGCCCATCTTCTTCCAAACCTGCAATCATAGACAAATCATTAATTTTAAAAATACAAGATCTTTTGGCCTCATTTGATACTTCAGTCATCAAGTCTGCTGGCTACTCTAAATCATCCATATGATTCAACTCCTCTGGCTCTTCATCACTTTCAAAAATTAATGGTCCACGTTCTGGTTCACATATCGAAACTTCAACATCTTCCTTTTGTTGTAGCTCAACTCTTTCAAGCTTCTCTGTCTTCAATTTGACATCTATAATATGTTCAAGTTCCCTTAGCTCCTTTATTAACTGCATATTCACATGTTGATTCCTCTTCTCTTATAGCCTCCACCACTTCACCTTCCTTCTCATGACATAACCATATTTCTGGTCCATCTCATTTCTCTGCAAACATTTCCATTAATACTTCAAGCTGAACTGCTATCTCAGCCTTCTCCCTGTCATATTCTTCTTTACTTAACTATCTATGTATGCCATTTTCCTTGGCATCTCTTTTATTTTGTTCCTGGCTATGGTTTCTTCCAGAACCTCTGTTATGACTGTCACTAGTCATCATCATCTTTATCTCTATGAGTTCCTCACTCACTCACTATGAGTTGTACTAAAGCCTCTACAATAGCAAGTCTGCCTTGTTTCCACTTACCTCACCAAGCTCTCCTCTGTACTTGGTATTTCGGAAGGTATTGGTCCTCTATCTCTGGAACCTCCTTTGAGCACTTCTCTTTGCTCCTTCTAGGCTTCAACTCATCTACATATTCTAAGAACATAATTGTCCTCTTTATCTAATCTTTGTTGGAATTCCTCAAGTTTCTGCCACATTCTACTTTCACTTAGAAACTCTTACCAGCTTCTTTTATCTCTTACCAATTCTACCCACATCCTCTATGGAATTTCCTTTCTGATCTGCAACAATACCTCTGTAGTAACAAGTTTCCTCCTTGCTACATATGCCTCACTAAGCTTCTCTCCTCTGAGCTCAGCCTCTTGGCATTTCTATGGTTATTTCCTTTGGAACCAATTGAGCACTCCTCGCTCTAGGTTGCTGCAATATTTTCACCTTCCTCTGTTGCTATATGTGCATCAATATAAAGACCACAACCCTCCAATCTTCAACTAAAATTAAAATAAGAACATGTCACCTCACCTTTAAGATCTTTTCCTGATCTTTCCCTCCCATTCACCTGCACTTTTGAATGGATTATTCTTTCCACTAGCCTTCAGCTATATCTTCAAACTCTGTTACTCCAAGAGCTTACAAAGTCCTTCTTATAATTCAACTACTGTAATCCTATTCTAAATATCATTCATTCAATATATGCTAATCATTAGACAAATTTGCATACCTTCACCTGCCTTCAGGATCTCACCATTTTTGCAAATTTGTTTCAGCAGATCTTTATTCTTCCACTGCACAAATTCTCAATATTCAGCCACTGTCAATCAGATTTAGAATCTGATTCTTTCTTCCAATATTCCGGCTTTATCTTGGAAAAGCTTAACTATCGGCAACAATTTCTCCTTTACTGAGTTTTCTTCTACTCATAAATCCTTAACAGTTTCCTTCATTACTGCTTCTTAAGGCTTGATCTTCTTTCGCTGAGATACTTCATTAGCTACAACTATCAATCTTCAATCTATTCCTTTATCCAGCAAAACTCAAATCAGAGTTAAATAAAACAATACCTACATGGTTTCTCCACCCACTCTTCACATCCGAGTAAATCTCCATTCTTCAAAACATTGTTGTAGATTCTTTATGTTTCTACAGTTTCTTCTTAATTCTTACTCGCCTACCTCTAAGAATTTAACTGTTCTTCTCCAATTTCAATTTCAAACATTTCACAATTCCATTTATACAGATTCATTGGCATAAATCGGTTGCTCTACTTTTCTCAAAATCTGAACAGTCTATCAAAATGCAGGAATATCAAAATTAGTATTCCTCTTACCAATCTCTTAGATTTACTCTTGTTGCTTTGCTGTTAGATTAGAATCTAATATCCCTTGCCTACATACACATCTTTCCAAATATTTATGTTCTAAATTCTTCCAAAGAAACTTTCGCACATAATTTCCTTGTTCAACTCTGATACCAAATGACGCAGGGTTACCCCTACTTTCCCCATAGTATGCATATAAACCTATGCGTAAACTATTTTCCCCAGGAATTTATATGACTTTTTGGTCAAAGGTTCATTATAAATAAATAATGTTTTATGGCCCCTTTAATTAGAACTCATGCAGAATCAATTCATTACAATAGCCCAGTCTTTATTAACTCCATCCTTTCTATCGGGACTCGATCACCCCTCATAAACCTTTATTAATCCTTATGTCGCACATATATCCAACCCCACTTTATAACTTTGGTTCATAATTGGACTTAACCATAAAAACCCTCTATCAGCACTTTAATCCATTATAAACCCTTTATAACAAATGACACATAAAACCCAATAAATCATACCTTTTTGTCTTTTCCTCTGCCTTAGCACGTTTTACAAGAATTTCCTTTATCGTAATCGCTCATCGCAGTTGCCATAGTCATACCACATATATTCTCTTATCACCCCTCCAACTCCGATATGTGACTATCAAAACCATTTAACACCACTTTTACATTAAGAGACTCGGCACAACACTTTAACAGAATAAAAAGGAAATACATTGAAATTCTACTCTGACCCACATGAGCAAATCTCAAAAACTATACACCTGCATTCATATATCGTTGATTCCACCCTTCCATATCAAACCTTCCACTGCGCTGCTCTGATTTCTGAAACACCCGACCTTCGATATTCGATATGCCCGATCTTCTGATCTTCGATCGTCGATGCCTCCGATCTATCGCTATCGGCTATCGCATGATTTTTGCACTTGACTCTTCCACTTTAAAAATCCGATCCGACATGTACTTTGGACCCGATGGGATTCTAGGTTACATTCGATAAGGTTTTGGGGCCGGCTATGCATCGCATGTCGCAATCGCACTTCGCTTCCTCCCTTTGAAAGATTACGATGTGATCCTGATTTTTCCACTCTTGCGATTTAATCTCAGTCGTTGATCTATGAGATCTAACGGTTGTTGTGCATTGACACTTTACTCCTCCACTACTCTGTTTACTTATTTTTTTACACTATTCCTTCAGCGATTCTTCTGTGGTTTTGGTTTCTTCAAGGTTCTGGTCCTTCTGTTGTTTCACTGCGCACTCCCTCCTAAGCTTCAACTTTGATCCTTCTAATGGATTCATCGATCCATTATGATCCTTTTCATCATGTTTCTCTCTGTGTCATTGTCGAACTCCACCTGTAACTCTGTTACATAGAATACATTAACTCACTCATCATTCATTATTCGATACTCAACGACACACTTATACAACTTGGAATTGAATCTCTGTGCATATATATATATCAACAAACAATTACACAATGAGACTCTTTGTCTCTCATAAGCTTTATCTTCTGATTAATGGCCTCTATTCATTATCTGCCCGTAGGCTTACAAACACTAGCTAAATATCTAATTAGCTAACTCTCTAAATCCTTGTCTACCCCTGTTTATGCCTTTTAGGCTTACATTTATACAAAAAGGGATTCTAAAACCAATTCCTAGTTTAGATCCATAATCTTCTCAAAAAAATCCTAAAATCTCTTTATCATCCCTAAGGATTCTCTCAAATCCACAAAATCATGAACTAGCTCCTAATCTAAGATTTACAATCAATTATCAATCCTCTCATCACTCAACTATCCTAAATCTCTCATGTTCTCCTACATTCGAGAACATTTACAAATATGCCTCACAATATTCAATTAATTTATATTCTCATTAAAATCACTCAAAACATTAAATAATTACATGAATTCAATACTTAGGAAACCAACTTCCTTGAAACACAAGACCCCCTATGTCTACTAGAATACAATAATGATATCGAGATGAATGCTCCTGCATCAAAAGAACATCCTTTGTACACACCTTCATGGTCTAACTTCATTTCAGGAATACCATGAACCAATTGACTAAGAGTAGGGATGACCCTTTAATGAAGATGGACATACCTTCGATGCCATAGTTCAATGGGACTTATTTCCATATGAACTAGTACTTAATGAGATGGAGTGATAACCCGGTAAAGACTTCCTTCACGAACTACAGTAGCCCTAGATTTTTCAATACTAGAGTTCTTTTCCCAAATCAATACTTTTCAATCAACAAAGGCAATCATTTCCCCTTTATCTTCTAAACAAGAAATAGAAAGTAAATTATTTTTCAAACCTTAAACATAGAGAATGTTGTTGAGATGCAGTTTCAATTCATTATCCATATTGAATGATGTAGATCCTAGACCTCTAATAGCATAGCTTTTGTTGTCACCCAATTCCACTGCATGAGAGGATGAATCATTTGATAGTGTGTGTAGTTTCTTTTTTTCACATGTCATGTTTTTCGATGCTCCACTATCAATTATCCATGCATTGTCATCAGTAAGAGAACCTGTAAGGGAAGCCAAGAATCCTTGACTATTGACCTTGTTGAATAAGTAATAGATGATCTTCTTGATCCATCTTCCAACAGATTTGAAACCCAATCTTATTTAGCTCACCATAAAGGGAGAATCCATGCCAACAAATTTGTTTTCAACTTCTCTTGACCTAAGCTCTGATACCATGTTGGAAAATCAAAGTAATTATATTAGGGTTTGATTTTCCTTTCGTGATAATTACTTGTGAGTGTGTTGGCTTCTTTTACTTATTTATTATTTTATCTTTCATCAAGAAACTATACATATATGAAGATCACAAAATAAGAGACACAAGATATAGGCACATGTCAGGGAAAAACCCCCCTCGAGGGAAAACCCAATCAAGATAATTATTCCTTTAAATAGTATTATTTAAGACTCTTTACCCTAGACCAAGACCAGACTTTCTATCCACACCATGTCAACCTCCAAGATCTTCGACCCCTTCCAGCAACTTTGACTAGGCAATAGCTTCCGAAAACATGCAGCTTATGGCAACAGCGAAATCTTAAGAGACTTCAATCTCCCAACCCAGACCACGAAATAGAAAGAGAGAGGCACCAAAAGTTCCATTTTCTTCTTCTCTAGAGACTCCCCAAAACTCACACTTATTTTGTCCTCCCAGAGACAGGCTTCGCACTTCTCCAACTCTTATTGAGATATCGAACTTGCTTGAGAGTGATTTTTCCAAATGACTTCAACCTCCTTCAATATATAGGCTTCTAGTGGGTCGAATGGGGGTCCTTAAGCCGAATTGATCTTACTTAGGCCGACTTGATGTGGAGGACACATAATTCATATTTGACTTGATACAAAACCTTTTTATATGATTCAAAAGCCCAAGAAGGGTCTCTTCAAATATACAATGACTTTTTAAACTCAATATTAATCCTAGGAGTCCACAATAGTGACTTTGACTAATATAATGATGATCCAAGCATGAAACCCGTGCTTTAATAAGTCATTGTTGCAATAATAAAATTCGTTTCGTTATTCTTTTGACAAGTACAATACATAATTATTCAAGTACATTATCGAAGACCGAACATAGTTAATTTTTCCAACATACAGGAGGTGGAATATTTAGGTCATATTCTATCTCATTAGGGCGTTAAGGTAGACCCTAACAAAATTAAAAGCCATTAAGGAATGGAAAATCCCCACAACCATAAAGAATATTAGATGATTTCTCAAGGTTACATGGTATTATTGCAAGCTTGTTAAGAATTATGGGAGAATAGCAACACCTCTAACATCAATACTGACGAAAGATGAATTTTCTTGGACTCCAAAAGCAACAAATGTCTTTGAACATATTAAAGCAGAAATGTGCCAAGCACAAGTCTTAGCTACGCTAGACTTCACAAAAACTTTTATTATGGATTGTGATGCTTTAGGAAATGGAATGGTGTTGTTTTAATGCAATAATGAAGACCCGTTGCTTTTGAAAGTCATCCAATCAAAGGAAAGTATTTACACAAACCCATTTATGAGAAGGAAATGTTGGAAATACTACGTGCACTAAAGCAATGGAAGCCTTACCAAATGGGAAGACACTTCAAGGTAAAAATAGATCATGATTGTCTTAAATACTTTTTGGAACAAAGATTATCTTCAAAAGAGCAGCAAAAATGGGTGACAAAGATGTTTGGTTATGACTTTGAAATCATCTACAAAAAAGGGAAACAAAATGTTGTTGTAGATGCACTCTCAAGAAAGGATGAGGATGTGGAAGCATTTCTTTGTGTCATTTCTATTATCCAACCTGAGTGGATAACTGAAGCAAGGAATGAATGGAAGGATGATGACGAGATGTGGTCACTAATTCAAAAGTTGCAGCAAGATCCCAGAACATCTGATACATTTAATTGGAAAAATGATTCATTATGGTACAAATATCACTTATATCTTTGTAAGAATTCCCAACTCAAAAAAAAAATCTTTTGGAATTGCACACCTCTCCCTTAGGAGGGCACTCAAGATTTTTTAAAACTTACCATAGGGTCAAAAAGGATTTTTTTGGGGATGCCCTTAAATCTTATATTCAGACATTTGTGGCAGAAAGTTTGGTTTGCCAACAAAATAAAGTCGACACAGTTAAGACCCTAGGTCTATTACAACCTTTAGCCATTCCAAGTCAGCATTGGGAGGAGGTATCAATGGACTTTATCACAAGTTTACCCAAGTCTGAAGGAAAGAGTGTCATCATGGTGGTAGTTGATAGACTTACCAAGTATGCACACTTTTGTGCATTATCTCATCCTTTTAAAGCTAGGATAGTTGCTACTGCATTTATGGAAACAATTCAGAAGCTTCATGAAAATCAAAAGATTATAGTAAGTGACAGAGATCCCATTTTCACTAGAAATTTTTAGACTGAATTATTTTCTTGTCTTGGTACTCAATTAGCTCATAGCTCTTCTTATCATCCTCAATCTGACGAGCAAACTAAGATAATGAACAAATGTTTTGAAGGATATATTTGTTTCTTTGTATCTGACAAGCAAACACAATGGATCAAGTGGTTATCTCTAGCGTAATGATCGTATAACACTTCCTTCCATACTATGGAAAAAATGACCCCATTTTTGGCACTTTATGGATATC
This sequence comes from Pinus taeda, assembly GCA_000404065.3. NCBI lineage: Eukaryota > Viridiplantae > Streptophyta > Pinopsida > Pinales > Pinaceae > Pinus > Pinus taeda. The sequence continues at coordinate 355,785 of APFE030291334.1, read as the reverse complement.
ATCTACCATCCATCACAACATCTTTAAGAGGAAATTCTAAGGTTCAAGCAGTGGAATATCACATCGAGCATCAACAACAAGTTCTCCAGCTCTTAAGGGATAACCTCACTCTGGTGTAGAATCGAATGAAACAATAGGAAAATCAGCATCACAATGAAAGAAGTTTTGATGTAGGTGAGAGGGTATTTTTATGGCTACAACCATACAAGCAAATGTCTCTCAAGAAATCTAAGAAGGATAATAGATTATCACCCAAGTACTACGGTCCTTGCAAGGTGTTGCAAAATATTAGTACTGTGGCATACAAATTTGAGTTTTCTGCATCTTCTAGAGTACACCCATTTTTCCATGTTTCATGCTTAAAGAAGGTTATAGGTGACAAGCTTCCAGTTCAAACATTGTTTCCAAAACTTGACGAAGAAGGAAAATTCATATTTGAGCCTAAAGCAATCACAGAAACAAGAACATGGCAGCTACGGAATCGATCAATTTCAGAGTATCTCATTAAGTGGAAGAACTTACCTGCTGAAGATTCAACATGGGAGGATGAGAATTTTATACAGAAGCATCCAAAACTACTCAAGCGTTGGGGACAACTCTTTTTTGAAAGAGAGCGGCATGTTAGGTCCCTATAATACTAGTGTATCCCCTGTATTGTTATTGTTGTGCCCATGTAGCCCTCATATTGTTGTTATTGTGACCCATAGAAGCCCACTATTGTTATTGTTATGCCCTTACATTATTATTGTTATGTAGGCTCTTATTATATTGTGACCCCTTAAACTCATATCTATACAAAAGAGGTCTTGTCATTTGTATCATCCAAGAATTGTTCATTTATGTAATGTAAAGGAGGGTTGCCCCTCGAAGAAGATAGTTTTTAAGTCGTTGATCTATCTATTTGTGATTTGGTTGCATAACATAATGATGCATAATATTAATCAATCAAAATTTTGCGCATAATAGAATCATGCATTAATACATAGCATACATAATCTTATTTCCTTTTCAAAATATGGCACACGCATTTTCAAGGGAAGCATATAGCAGTCCCTTTATTTTAAAGAACCCAATTAAGAGGGAGCATCCTTATTTCGAGGGAATGATGCCCCTTTAGATGTCCCTAGTCTCACCAAAAAAAATGTGGGAATACATCCCTAACAAAGAAACTAAATCTCGTAAATGTGCACCTAACCTATAGGTTTCAGTGATATCGACTTCAACATTTTCTTTGTACTATTTTATTTCCTTCCCCCACCTCAACGAAGTAACAAAGTATGAAAACATGCACCCTAACTCCATGTTATATATGTCAATACTCTTACTATATTTCAATATTTTCTTTTTGCTCCTTTATTTACTTCCCCCCACCCCTGAAAACATGCACCCTACCCTCGAGTTTCTCTACAATTCGAAGGCATATATGTCGATATTCTACTTGTCTTATTTTATTTCCTTTATTCTTTTATTTTCTTTCCCTGCCTCCCCCCGATGAAGTAACTAGGTTATGAAAACATGCACCCTACCCTCAACTTTCTCTAGAGTTCAAAGGCTTATAGTTCAATATTCAACTTGCCTTATTTTATTTCCTTTATTCTTTTATTTTCTTTCCCCACCTCCCCCCGATGAAGTAACTATTGAGAAATCTAGGGGCAACTAGATTAGGTGATTTCTCTTAATTTGATAAATTCTTGTCTATATTTTTACTTAACTTGATTATATTCTTCTTTCTATTGATTAGTATTTTGTTTGCTATCATCAAACAGCTACCAAAAAATGAATATCAATGAGGCAAGAGGAACACAAAATATAGGTTGCAAGCCAAGGCCAAAACCTCTCCTCTTGAGAGGAAAACCCACAAGAATTATTCTCTTCTTATAGAATGTTTAGATGACGAATTCCAAGACCTAAGACCTTTGTCAAATGCCCCTCCAATACCAAGTCACACTTTCCTTCTTCATGAACTTTTCTTTCCAGCTATTTTGACCCAACAGTTTCGACCCAACAACTTCCACCCAGCAACTTTGACCCCCAACAACTTCTTCTGCAACTTCGACTTCCCAATCAATTTCTTTTGTAACTTTGACTTTCCCAACAACTTTTGCAATTTCAGTCTAGCAAATACTTTAGAAACCCTAACATGAGAGAGAGAGATAGGTCCAAAACTTCAATCTTGTTTCTCTTCTTCTTTTCCTTGGGCTTCATCCATTTTCCTTATCTTCCAGCTTCTTTCTTGAGGAGATCGAACTTCTTTGTTGCTTGAATGAATACCTCTCAAATGAAGTAGAGGTTCCCTTATGTATAGAATTCTTAGGAGGTCGAATTGTTTCCCATGAGGTCGAATTGATCATTCTTGTAGGCCGAATTGTTTGACAAGGTCTTGGGGGGTATTTATGACACTTTTGACTTTACAAAAAAATCTTTACAAGATACAACATGCCCAAAGGGGTCTTCCATGTATAACAACAACTCTTTTGACTTCATAATTCTATTACAAACCTAGGAGCACTCAATGGGTGTTTAACTTTCAAATAAATTTATCTTGAGCATGAAACCCATGCATCAAAAATGACAATAATAAATTTCTTCTCTTTAATATCAAATATATAAAATCATGATTACAATAGACATTATGAAGACCGAACCTAGTTACACCTTTCATCACTCCCTCTTAACTAGGGAGGTATTGATAATACATACATGGTACTTAGACATTTTCATAAAAAGAGTCGGATTGATAAGCCATCTCATACTCTATTTTATCAGTTGACATGTGCATCTCATCATATCAACCAACATTGTCATATAACAAGGCCTTGACTAACAATTCTATCTCTCCACAAGATCAAAGCACAATGCTAGCGATACAATGACTAATAGACACATTTCATCATTGTCTCTCAAGCCACATACCCCATATGGATATTCACAAATTATGTCCTTTAAAGCATTCATGTCATGGAGTGACATATCTTCAAGGAATTTCCTCTTCGACTACTCTTACCTATTGGATGCCCTACCACATCCTCAAAGAGTATCAGAATCAATCTCATATGCTTACCCAATCCTCCATTCTTTCTTCATAACATCAAGGCAAGAATGATGTGTTTATCCCTCTCTCTTAACTAGGGAGGATCTACACATTCCTATAAAAGGAATATTCCCAGGCTCCCTTTTAACAAGGGACTTGCCCAAACTCCCCCTCAACTAGGGACTTGTTTCCAACAACAATTATATGCTCTTTATGGAGATCATGGAACTATCAGCATATTATAGGTATCCTCTTTCTACATCATGTCATGAACTTCATCTTCTTCATCATCACTTTATCATAGGGCATCAACCATCGTCTCGATCACTCTCCCTTCAACAAACCATAGTGTTAAACCAATAGTCATGTCATCCTTATCTTCATCAGAAAGTGATCTTTTGTCCACATCTGGATTTTATTCATACAACTACCTCTTCTAAGTCATGTTTCTTTCAGGGCCTTCCATCCAATCACATGAGTATTGGTTGTAGGTGACTTCTACAACCTTATTTCGATAGCCCTTTAACAACCCAACCAAATATTTTCAAAAATCAAAATGAACATCAAATCAAAGTTACATTTTTATGATGGCCTTTCATCATGACATAAGCTTCTTGCAACATCAACATCCTACACATGTATGAATCCATCTCCAAGGCACATATTACCAAGGTTTTCACTTTCCAACATACAAGTTCTTCATGCCTTCTTCATGGAGATGTCATAGCTATTCCTTCTTGTTCTCAAATGTTGATCACTTATCCTACATGACTACAAATACATCTTTCACGAACTCTTATTTCACCTTATTTTCACATATTTCTTCCACGTGATCGTTTATACATAGTTCCTTCGTCATAGGAACTATGAATGCCAACCACACCTCATATTCTCCATGACGTCATATCACGTCAATATGTAGAAGAGTTCAAGGCATATTATCTACATGCCTTCATGTATCTCTCTAAAGGAAGAGTTTCTTCTTCTTTTATCATGATCAAGAGATAAAGAATTCTACCCATTCTATCTGCAACCATATCATGACATGACTTATCTATCTATCAAATATATACATACATCTTCCTTCATGTGGCCATCTAGACTTCCTTCGGGCAACTTCCATTCCTTGCTTGAAGGTGAAATTACTTCAACCAACTTGTCATCTTGCACATGTTTGTCATCATTTTTTTCAGAAGACACATTTTTTCGTCATATTGTCATCCTTTTAACCTATAGATTCCACATAATGTGGAATGTAGACCATTTGTGAGACACTTGCTTCTTCTTAAGTAGAGGTGAATCTTCTAACAAATATTCTAATGGAGTATCTTAATGATCCTGATTCGGAAAATGCTCCTTTCTAATGATAATGATGTATGATGATCTCTTTATTTTCTATCTTGCTATATGACTTTCTCCAACCATATAGATTGCTACTTCAGATATCCTTATATGCTTTCAATGGAGATGCCATGAGCTACTTCCTTTCTATCAGGATGTCTGCTACAACCATGTATACATTCTACTTCGGTTATCCTTCCATGCTTCTATGATGATGTCATCTCTATTTCAACTTTAATGCATCTATCATACTTGATGATACATGCCTTTACTTGTCAAATTCTATGACAATGTGTGAGAGAGCTTCTAATAGTGGAGATCTATCACTTCCTCCTTTGATTTCTTCTTGTCAGGTTCATATTCTACTTCTTCGGTGACATGGGCTTCATTTCTATCTTTTATTTTCTTGTTTTCCTTCTTGAGTTGAGGAAAAATCCTCTTAAAGTGTACATATTCATTACATTCATAACATTGGATCTTTGACATGTCAAGCTTCTTCTTTTTTTGAGGTTCAAACTTTCCAAACTTCCTTTTCTTTCTAGCCATCGCTGCAGATGCTTGAGTTTGTTCACTTGATCCAACATCACTCTTTGTCTTCAATCTAGTATCTTACATAATGACCAAAGTTCACTAAATGGAGTGCCTTCCCTCTTTCCATAGATACTCGATACAAAGTTGCCCCATTTGTAACAACCAGCTAAAACAGTGAAATGACCCAGTAAATTTTTTTTTTTTTTTTTTTTTTTTTTTTTTACACAGCAATTGCAACCAGCAAATAAACACATTGAGATTTCAATTCAATCAATACACACATCGTTGATGCTCATTTCAGGAACATAACACCACATTTATATACCTTTAATCTAAGGTCAAGCAGTAACGAAATACACATGTACCGTACACCGGAGAGGCGAGACTCCGCTTGCTTTGTTGTCGCTTGTATTTCCTTGTTGCTAGTCACTTCTGCGAGTGTATGATGACGCACTTGGTCCGAAAACGAGACCCACCGGTTAACCTCCCAGCCTATTCCTTGGGTATTCTTCTTCTCCGCAGACCCCCGAGCTGCAATGGGGTTGTACAATGGCGGAAGAATCTAGCTGGCAGAGGAGAGCAACCTTAGCTCAAGAGTCCCCTCTCTAAAAATAAATCCTCTACCTCACCAAACTCACTATAGCTTCGTAGTCACTGCCTTGACATGATATCGTCCATCCAACCATAGGGTTCCCAAAAAGTCCCTTCTCTCATGGCTTGCCCCTTCTTTTATAGAAGTCCTCATAGGTGACACTTGGCATGTCATGCATAATTATAATATTTTTCTTTTAATTTAATAGCTTGATTATTCACCTACCTATGTGTCATTCTCTCATCAATGGTCACCCAAAATTATTTACTTAACTTTTTATTTAAAACTAATATTTTCCTCACCTCACAAGATTCATATTTCTACTCCTAGATGTCTCTTTATTCCCCCCCATTTATTCCTTAAATTGTGTTTATTACTTGGAGTCAATTAATGAGTCAAGATTTTATCCCCAATCTACTTCCTACATTAACTCAGGTTATCTCTTAGAGGGATATTCTTATGCCGGTTGATGCCACATGGAGCTTCTCTACATTTCTCTAATTTCATTTATTTTTTTTATTTTAATTCACCTTCCTCTTTTCTTAATTAAGTTTAATTGATTTAGGATTAATCTTTTATCCTTACAATATGTTTGTCTTCCCCTTTTATCTAAATAAACCACCTAATCTACCTAGAATTTTCCAACATGGGGAGGGTAGAATTTTTAGGGTACTCTATTTATTTCTTCCTATGATCCTCCTTATTCCAAGTTTTAGTTTTGATTTAATTACCTTGGTTTCTAATAATCATTTACCTTTGATGTAACTCCCTAGTTTTCATTCCTTACTTATATTTATTTATTATCATTTATTTTTAATGATTCCAAGGGTTCCAAGTTTGGTTGTGCCCTTCAAGAACTTCCCTAGAAGTTCCAAGGGTGCCACACCTAACAGTTTAATTGTGATGCCAAGGGTGCCAAGTTGGTCGTGCCCTTCAAGAATTTCCCTTGAAATTCCAAGGGTGCCACACCAACAGTTTAATTGTGATGCCAAGGGTGCCAAGTTGGTCGTGCCCTTCAATAATTTCCCCTGAAATTCCAAGGGTGCCACACCACTTGCCCTTCAAGCATCCAGTGACTACGATGGGAAAATATCGTGCAACGTCATAGACCATTATCATCTCTTATGTTTCCTGCTATAGTGAGACTAATGGTGCCGGGGATCAAGGAATCCGCCTTGATGCGCGCCCCCCAGTAAACTCCTCATGAGCGACCCAACTTTGGGACTTTCCCTCATGGCATCGTGATCTTCAAGGCGAAGGTGTTTCAACCCTTCCAGCCCAAGTCACGGCGGGAGTGCTAGTGGGTGAGATCAGGGACACT
>APFE030291334.1:310640-348949 GCA_000404065.3 Pinus taeda | reverse complement strand
GTTTCATCTTCTAGGGTTAGGTTTTGGAATGTGAAGGGTTTTCCATTGTTTCTCAACACTAAATAGGCCTTCGAGCCTCATTGTAACATATTTTTAAAACAGTTCAGAGGCATGTAGCCGCCACATCTCTTCTCAGAGATAAGCTACCATTGCCCTAGCTGGTTTATTTTCAACTCTGTTTGTAAGCATATTTCAGTGTTTTCCATTAATGAAATGAAGTATTATTTCCGCTGCATCTTTGTGTATATGGTTGTCTCTGTATTTTTTTTGCGTTCCTGTTTAAATCTGGATCAAACGTCATAGACTGCTATCATCTCTTATGTTGCCTGCTATAGTGATACTAATGGTGTCGGGGATCAAGGAATCCACCTTGATGCGTGCCCCCCGGTAAAATCCTCATGAGTGACCCAACTTTGGGATCTGTGCTCATCACATTGTGATCTTCAAGGCGAAGGTGAACCCTTCCAGCCCAAGTCACGGCGGGAGTGCTAGTGGGTGAGATCAGGGACACTGTCCCACCCCTCCCATGTAGTTCCATCCACTTGTATAACCCCATCACCCATATGTGAGTCATTCGGCCAAGCAACTCATCTGTGCCTGCAACCATTAACATATCATCAGAATATAGATAAACATATATAGCAGGTTTCAAAATCGATTAGGATTTCAAAGATCAAATAATATAAATTTTCATCAAACCAGGTGTCGTCAACTCGTCATGTGCGAGTGCCTCTGGTGGTTTTCCTGCCATCCTCAATAATAATCAGTAACTAGGTTTTTCAGTGTTAGTCATTGTCATAATAGCATTATTACCATCACCTAGTCATTCACATCATTGTTCATTGTGAACCAGAACTAATGTGAGTAGCTAACCTAGGGGAAACCTCCATCATGGCTAGCATTATCATAACCTTAATGGAACCACACATATAGATCAAAGCTATCATCATTATAACATCAATAGAAACATGTCTATCCTTTACTACTATCACCATCATGATATCAATAGAGAGTACACATAACCATTAATTATATCGTAATCATAATATTAATAGAGAACATACATAACCATCACATTCACTGATGATAGAGTCACGTTTATTTATCCTCAGCCTGAGTTACTCATAGACTAAAGTATGTAAGATAATGTCATATTAGAGTCAGGAAACTAGAGTGGGCACTACACCATTCATCAGGGAGTGCATTAAGCACAACAGTGGTCATTTCTTTATCGGACATTAGTTATCCTAATTCTTGTAGTTCATCTCTTATTTGAGATACCCTCACAAGGTATGAGGCTACCTCTTCATCCTTAGATACCTTAATTTTGTATAATTTAGTTCTCAATGATATGACTTCTCCTACAGTACTTACAGAAAACAATTCTACCAACTTTTCATAGATATCTTTGATTTCTCCAACTTTGCTACATAAGGGATGAAGGAATATTTGGTTGATTCTGTTGTAACTTATTTTTACCCTTACAATAGTTTGTAAATTTTCTTTTATTTTAAAAACAAAAATCAAAAAATTTGAAATTTTGAAAAAAATAAATAAATAAATAAATCAAAAGAAAGAAATGAAAAAGAAAAGGGGAAATAAAGAAAAGAAAAAGAAAATATTTTTACATCTGGAATAAGCGACCACATTAAAATGTCATTCTTTATATTTTTATTTGACAAATATGTATTTTTTCCCAAATAATTATTTTTATTGTAATAAATGTTGACTTCACTGCCATCTGCTAAAGCTTAATTTTTATGCAACTTCTGACGGCGACGATCAAACACACTAAGATCAACGACATCTAAAGGATTACGAGGCCCCCCGCATTCCCGAAAGTTAATGGGGGATCCGCAAAGTGGTTTCCCCCGATCCCACTTTTATTATGTGTTTGCTCCTTATGCATTGCAGCGACCCCCACACTCCCCGCACCCTCCCCCTCCTCCGCTTGAAACCACAAACTGCCAACACCCCCCTCCCCCCGGATTGAAACTAAAAACCGCCAACAGCCTTCCTCCACCCCCCCCTGCAAACCACTTATCTCATTCCGCCATTATCACCTTCCGCCAACCTTCCGCTATGTTATCCATGACTATCTCTCCCGTCAAATTTACCAGACGACCATTATATCATTTATTTCTCTCACCAATGTTCAAATGCATTAAATCCTCCACGCCATTAACAGCTAATCCAACAAAATATTGTTATGATCCCTGCCAAACTAGTTTCTTTTTCCATTCCACCTGCAACTAGAGCTTCTAAAAAAATATCCAAACGAATTTCAGTGAATAGCAACTTCCAATCATCATTACTCCCCGTTAAATTTTCAATTGCTCTCAGTGATTTTATTTTTCTCAAATGGCCAACCATAAAGGAAAATTTAAACTATCTGTAGACAATCCTCTCTTATCCACTGTGATCAATTTAGATGAATTGCCCCTTATCAACACTCATTTCAAAATTATTGAAACCAATCATGAATTCGACTTATACGAGTTTCACAATTGCGCATTTCAAAAATATGAAGACGCTAGTGACGAATTTTCTTTCTCGGAATCCTTACTTCCTCAATTTTGTTTTCCTCAAATGCATCATTTTCCAGAATTTGTCACCTGTGTAGAGCCTGATACCTTCCCAATCAGAGAGTTGTAATTGTTCAAAATAATTAGACTCTTTCCTACATAACCTCCAGGTCAATTTGTCAGGCCTTGCAGTTAAACCCTCAAAACTCCCTTCATCCTTTTTCCATTGATGCCCTTATGGAAATTTACCAAAGACTTTCTTTTTCAGAGAGAGCGCATATCTTTGAGTATTTTTTACCAGAAAATTCTAAATTACCCAAGACAAACCCACCTTATCCCTCTGTAATATTCCCTGAAATGTCTAGGCAGGTTATTTCCTTAGTTTCATGTCTGCTAGGATATACCAATGATCAATGAGTAGATGAAGTTATTTTGGGTTCTTATCAGTGTTTTCTTTTGGTAAAAAACCTTCAATTATGTTCAATTACAAGCAATTTCTATCAGATGCAATTTATGATAAGTTCCTAAAGTTCAGTGTTGAAGTGTCATTCAAGCACCAATCCATTTTGATTTACTTGTTTTTATATCATTAATCAAAAAGCTTCAAGTTTCCTCTACATAAATTGGATGCTAAAGGAAAACCACGGTCAGTGATTCATTGGGCCTCATCATGGAAAACTTTAAGAACTAATATTCGCCCAGTGGGCTAGTTTTCCATGATTTTTTCACAAAAAAGATTCACCAATTTTTATATTTTATAAAAGATAATTCACCTAAATTTTAGAATATAAATTATTTTACCTTGAAAATCGCCAACATTATATAAAAACTACATATAAAACCACTATAAATTTGAATAATTTTATAAATATATCAATAAACATTTTATAGTTTGCATATTAGGAATAGACTTCAAAAAAATTATCCATCCTTAAATTTTTCCTTGAGCCTCATTAATGAGGAAAACTTCTGAAGAATTCTCTTTCAGTGACCTTGTCAATTAATTTTTATATATGGCAATATGTTTGTTAAGCGGTGATGCAATTCCCAAAGTTTCCACAGACATCAAAAGGATTCTACATTTGAGTGAGCAGTCTAAAGTTGGAGACTGGTATTTATACCAAAATTTTACATAGATTAGAATCTATGGTTGTGAGTTGGCACCTTACAAACTACCAGTGTTCCTCCCCATGAAGAATTTTGTACTATAATATATTAGACATATGATGAACATGGATGATGTTCATTTTATTTCGGGGAAGCAAAAAACTCAATTTAAACTAAAGGCACAGGTTGGCCCATTCATAGTCAACACTAGAGTTACAGAAAAAGAAGTCAATGATTTGTTAAGTTGGATGAAGTTTAGAATGAGTTTTAATTGGTCATATGATCCATTAGGATTAACATCATCAATGAGAGTTGGGCAAAAGTCTGCACCATATGTGCACATTGCAAAACCTGAGATTGAATAGTATGCTAACAAAGAAGAAAGGGAAGAGAAACGCAGCAGGAAGTTGAGGAGCTAGTTTCCATTCAAACAATGTTGGAAACACCAAGGATAATAGAAAAAGAATTGAAAAGGCCAAAAGAAATTTTATCCCCAGCAGGATTAGAGTTTCAGAACGCAGCGTTCAAAGTGTTTAAGAGTAAAAAAGCCATAAATGTTGAAGAAGAGTCCTCAGAAGTTCTAATTTCTGAAGAACCTACCACAATCATACTTTCAGGAGAATCTGCATTTTCATTACAGCAAATTGAAGAAACCACCATAGATTCTCCTTCTTCTTCAAGATATCAAAGTATTTTTGCAAAATTCTTAGAGATGAAGAAGAAAAACGAGACACTAAAAACTTCGACATATGCAAAGCTCTGGAAACAATGTTCCACAACTCAGACTAGGTTACTTTTTGCCCTAGATGGTGAAAGAGGACAGTGCCAATTATCATTTTTGGAACCAAAGGTCCATGTGCCTAAGAGTGTTGAAGATTACAAAACTTATGTATTTTCATTTGATACTAAACATATACATCCTATAGATCAAATTGATCGTCACAATTAAGTAGGAGCAATGATCTACACATCCTTAACAAATTCTGCCATGGCAACATCCAAGCTACAAGCATCTCTAAACAATATTCACTCTCAATTGAAGCTACAAAAGATGTCTTCTCTAATTAAGGATACCAAAATTAAGGTGTTGGAAGATATGATTTTAAAGTTGGGATTCAATCTTAAAGATGTAAACGCAGCTAAAGAAATAATTAAAAGCATAAATGAAAACATTCAGGCACTAAGGAAACAGCGGAAATTACCAACAACTGAACATCCCCAAGCACAAGAAGTAGGTCAACTAGAGAAGGAAAAGGGAAACATGCTTCGAATGATTGTTGGACAAAATGTGCAGATTCAAAAAATGGAGGCAGAGATGGAAAAATTAATCAAGTAAAGAGAACTTCAAATCAGCACTGGGGCAGAGACAGTGACAGCAATAGTGTCAACAACAGAAACTGAGTCTACTAGTCAGAATCCAACAGAGCAATTATCAAAAGCTATGTCATCTGGAGAAGGAAAAGGGAAACATGCTTCAAATGATTGTGGAACAAAATGCACAGATTTAGAAAATGAAGGTAGAGATGGAAAAATTAATGAAGTAAAGAGAACTTCAAATCAGCACTGGAGCAAGGACAGCTACAACAACAGTGTCAACAGCGGAAACAGAGCCTATTAGTCAAAAACCAGCAGAGCAATTATCAAAATCTATGGGAGACTTGTCATTAAAAGGTATGGAGATTGAGAAGCTCAGAGCTCAATTGGAGAAGACCCAAGATAACAAAATAAAAGATGATAATGCAAATCTTGCTGAAGTACAGAAAAACTTCAGATTAACCAAGCAACTTGAAAAATATGAAAATCAACCATTGATTGCACGGACCATTATCTGAAGCAAATATAATATATATATATATATATATATATTGATATAAATTTGACCATAATTGAACTTTGGACATCTATTGAAATCATTTTTGAACAGGGGGAACCGGTGACAAGGTCAAAGGCAGTGATTACAGAAATCAAAGAAGATTTAGATCACAAGTCGAGAGAAGCAACCAAAATAATCAAAGTACTGAATAAAACAAAAGAAGAATTGGAGGAATTTGGAATTGAAGACAGGACTGAGACAGTCCTAGAAGTAAGAAAGTTTTGACAAAAAAAAACTTAATGTTACAGTTAGAAAATAAATGTCAAAAACTTAGAAGTATAGGGAAAAACGCTACATAGAAAGTTTAATGTTTTATGCCATAAAGGACTTCCAACTCTAAGAGATTCTAGTGGCCAATTGATTCCACTAGAAAATTACTAGTACAGATTACATGAGATAGCAGCAGATAAAACAAAATTTGCTAAAGTCAAAGGGATAATCAGTGGTAAAGCATTCCTTGAAGGTCTAGAATATGATTTTTTTATCCAACATGAAATTCAACATTTGTTCATTACTAGGCCAACCTTTGAGAAGTATATATAGGTGGATGAGGCATATAGAAAGTAACAAAATTTTCTATTACAAATGACAAAATATGGGATAAATTACTTGAACTCATTGAATAAAACATAACGCGGAATTTCAACAACCAGTTGCAAGGAAAAGAGCAAAAAGCATGATAATAGGAGCATAAAGCAGAGAACTCAATTTGAAGCAGTGGTCATCAAACAACACCCTCGAATAGTGTGTTGATTACTCAAATCAGTTTAAAAGATCTATTTTTTGTGTTCTATTTTTGTAATATCCAAATCAGTTTTGGATAATATTGTATTTTGTAAAAGAACCATTTTTAGATCTAGCTATTTTTGAATTTAAGTTTTTGTAAGTCGAAGAAAGAAGGGTTGAACCCTTGTGATGATCCAATGACACTTATAATATTCCGAAATATTTCTGAAGATAATCAAAGGATTATGGCTTCATTTTTAATAGCTTTTGTGTTTTCCACCACATAGAAGAAAGTAACAAAATTTTCTATTACAGATGACAAAATATGGGATAAATTACTTGAACTCATTGAGTAAAACATAACGCGGAATTTCAACAACCAGTTGCAAGAAAAAGAGCAAAAAGCATGATAATAGGAGCATAAAGCAGAGAACTCAATTTGAAGCAGCGGTCATCAAACAACACCCTCGAATAGTGTGTTGATTACTCAAATCAGTTTAAAAAATCTATTTTTGTGTTCTATTTTTGTAATATCCAAATCAGTTTTTGATAATATTGTATTTTGTAAAAGAACCATTTTTAGATCTAGCTATTTTTGAATTTAAGTTTTTGTAAGTCGAAGAGAGAAGGGTTGAACCCTTGTGATGATCCAGTGACACTTATAATATTCTGAAATATTTCTGAAGATAATCAAAGGATTATGGCTTCATTTTTAATAGCTTGTGTTCATGTGAGTTTTTCTTACTTATTCCTTCATGTTTTTCATAGTCTAGTTATGCATATGTTCAATGTAACATAGGAGTTAAAGAGGCTAGATTGAGTATCAATCTCTCTCACATCCCACTGCAAAGTTATAATCATTATGGAGATTAATTAACTAAATAGTTTAAGTTAGTTTATCTTCATCTTTTAATTGTTGTCATTTCTCATCTCTTGAACATATATTGTTTCGCTGTAGAATTCTTTTGCACACATTAACTATATTTGATTAATTAAATATTCAATATGGATGTTTGATTATCACATATCTTATTAGTTTCCATTTTCAAACTCAACTTAAATATTTATTATGTTATGAATGAAAATCAATACTTTGAACTTCTCAGAAATATTTAGATTTTACAAGTGTTAAAGGTTTAATACATTGGTCATCCAATTCAATTAAACTCTTACTTAGATGCTTTGGCACAGTTCCCCAGCCTAGAACTATCTACAAAGATACAATAGATTCTATGAGCCCACCCTTCCCCTTTCATATACTTTAACAGTGCTTGAGATTGCTCTTGAGAAGGCTTGGAGATTGAACCCTTAATATATTCAATAACGTCATTCTCTATGAGCATCAAAATCTAACCTCTTCTTCCATGCAAGGTAATTTAACGACCCAACAAGTTTGATGTTGTCCTTGCAAAATAAAGTCATATTGATAGTAAATTCAGACATAAATATAAAGATACTTGTGAAGATGCTACTTTGAAGATGATGTCTTCGTGATGATGATGACAACTGAAGATGCCTTCTTGAAGATGATTGTTTCCTTAATGATGTCTTCCTTCTTTAAAGGTGACAATACTTCTTTTCTAGATGATATGCTTGAGATGTGATCCTTTCTTCAAAGAGAGGGAGATCAACTTGATCTCTTTGATGATGATGGCAGTGCATCTTCTTGTTTCTTTGGATATAGAAATGTAGAATATGGAGACTTCAAAATGCTTCAAAAGTGTATTCCTTCTTTCTTTGAGTGTAGGTAAGGTCCTCGAGGTCATCTTCTCGTTGTGATGAGGTGATCCTTGAGATGAGTACTCCTCCTTGGTGTTTCTTAGTCGTCCTTAATGATTTCCTTGTGCTCTGCCCCTATGTATCCTTATTCACTGATGTGATCTTCATGCTGCCTTTCTTCCTGATGTAGTCACCTTAGCTTTGATACCATGTTGAGAAATCTAGGGGCAACTAGATTAGGTGATTTCTCTTACTTTGATAAGAGCTTGTGATGTATTTTTACTTAACGTGATTAACTTCTTCTTAATCTTGATTATTATTATGTTTGTGATCATCAAACAGCTACCAAACAATTAAGATCAATGAGACAAGAGGACACAAAATATAGGTTTCAAGCTAGGGCCAAAACCTTTCCTCTTGAGAGGAAAACCCACAAGAATTCTTCTCTTCTTATAGAATGCGTAGATGACAAATTCCAAAACCTTAAACCCTTGTCAAAGACCCCTCCAAGACCAAGTCACACTTCTCCTTCTTGATGAACTTTTCTTTCCAGCAGTTTTGACCCAGCAACTTCTATCGGTTTCGACCCAGCAACTTCCAACAATTTTGACTTAGCACCAACTTTCACTTCCCATCAACTTTTTCTGCAACTTTGAATTCCCCAACAGCGTCTACTGCAACTTCAACTTTCCCAACAACTTGTGCAATTTCAGTCTAGCAACTACTTTAGAAACCCTAACATGAGAGAGAGGTCCAAAACTTTGATCTTGCTTCTCTTTTTCTTTTCCTTGAACTTCGTCCTTTTTCCTTTGTCTTCCAGCTTCTTTCTTGAGGAGATCGAACTTCCTTCTTGTTTGAATGAATATATCTCAAATGAAGTCAAAGTTCCCTTAGATATGGGCTTCTTAAGAGGTCGAATTGTTTCCCATGAGACTGACTTGATCCTTCTTTAAGCCGACTTGTTTAACAAGGTCTTGGAGGGTCTTTATGACACTTCTGACATTACAAAAAAATTCTTTACAAGATACAACATGCCCAAAGGGGTCTTACATGTATGACAATGACTCTTTTGGCTTCATCATTCTATGAAAAACCTAGGAGCACTTAATGGGTGTTTAACCTGTAAATAAATTTATCTTGAGCATGAAACCCATGCATCAAGGACAATAATAAATTTATTTTCTCTTTAATATCAAATATATAAAATCATGATTTCAATAGACATTATGAAAACCGAACCTAGTTACACATTTCAAAGGTAACTAGGTTATGAAAACATGCCCCTTACCCTCGAGCACATGTCAACAGTTACTAGGTTATGAAAACATGCCCACTACCCTAGAGTTTCTCTAGGCATCTAGGCATATATGTGGATATTCTACTTGCCTTATTTTATTTCCTTTATTGTTTTATTTTCTTTCCCTACCTCCCCCCACAAGTAACTAGGTTATGAAAACATGCACCTTACCCTCAAGTTTCCGTAGAGTTCAATGTCAATATTTTACTTGCATTATTTTATTTCCTTTAATGTTCTTAACTCATTTAGCACTCCCCATGCCTACTCATCGTTGTACCAATTACAGTCCCACCAGCCATTAGTGACCACCACTCGACTGTTCTATTTTAATTGAATTTAAATTACATTCATTCCATATGGATTTGTTGCCATGTGGAAAAACCCAAAAAAAAAGACTCTTTGTTAGAAAATGAAACGGTGTTTACAAGATGGTATATAGCATTTCATATATATTCAAAGAGCACGGTATGTACAAAAATGTCAAAAATATCGTTCTCACACTAAATATTAGGCTACTGATGAAAAAATAAACTCCGACCTAATATTGGAAATAAACGGAAGAATTCGGAGAGATAAACTAGTTCTGGTGCTTAAACTATTGAATAGACTCTAGAGATAAATTCAACCTTGTGTAAATATCATAGGTCCATTACGCTCATCAAAGTAATATCTGCACCTAGGGATTATTTTTCAACTACATTTGGTGGACCAAAATGTCAAAAATAACTGGCAATAGAGACTCACAACGGGTAGGGATGGGATGGTATATTCACCTACATCAACTCTGCCATACATGTCTCGCACACAATGTTAAGACTATTCATGAAAACATTGAACTTTGTTCCGATATCAAAAATGATCAGGAGAAACTAGAAAAACAAACTAGTCCTACTGCTTAAAATTTTGAATTGAGATCAATTCAAGCTTGGTGTATATATTATTTGTCCATTCTCGTCATCAAAGAGACAGCAGCACCTAGGACTTACTGTTTAACTGCAAGTAGTGCTTATTTGAAGGCCCCCAGCATGGCCACGAATACAAACTGAAAGCAACGATCTCCCCTTTGTATATAATAATTAGGATTTGAGCACATTATATTGAAAACAAAGCAATGAATTTATCAGGCTGATCAGCTAATTGGGGGTGAAATTCATGTGCTGTATTGGTTATCAACTTATCAGTATGGGGAATGAATAATTGGCAAATAATAGTTGCAATAATTGCTTGCAGTTTATTCTGTACAATCCCAACGACTATGGTAGATTCAAAATGCATATTCACCCACCAAACAGGTGAATGCAACGAACAATGTTTAAGAGCAATTGTCCAGCACATTGTTAGAATGAAATTTCCTCTGGCAGATCGGGAAACCTCCCTGACATGAAACTTGTGTACTTGGCCTTCAAATTATCCACTGCACAAATATGTAATGCATCAAAACAAGCTACAAATAATGATATACGGGCTACATATATTCAGACTTGTGAAACCAAAAATAATGTTTACCTGCAGTTTTTGATGCCTTCTGACCTTTACTTGATGGCAGCTTCTCCGAAAGAGTTGCTTCCACCAATTTCAAGATCTCCTCACCTGTCAAACCATTAAAATGCTCATCACAATCTTCAATAAACTTCTATGGAACACAAGAAAATAATTCCAATGACACCATATAAAAGTAGTAAAATGATTTTTCAAATTCTATGTGAACAAACCCATTCGTGACATTCATCGACAGTGAAGTGCAATCTTTCAAAAAGATAACAGAAATTTTAATATTCAGCAAATAGTTTTATCATGGATTGATGGGAATCATTCGATATTGGTTCCTCTCCATCTAAAATAAGGACAATTAAAATTCTATAAAATGGAAATAAAAAAAAGCACCAACATGATAGGACCCAAATTCCAAAATGTTTTGCCTACATTCTTGTTGAACACATCAAAGAGAACGTACCTGATAGAGGCTTCTCCCCCACATTAACATTGGCTAGAAAGGAAGAAATATTATTTTTTGTTAGCTGCAACAGGCGGTAAACATATTTTAAGGTTATTATTTATTCCTAAATTTGTGCCAATAATAGTTAAACACATCTTGACTTAAAAAATAATATTATGATATGAGAAAAACAAAATGGCATAGAACTCAAAATTCATACCTGAGAGGAAAGCTCCTTGGCAACTACAACAGGATCAAGAGACACTGGACCTGACTCATATGCAGGTACAAAATTTCCATTTTGGTAGCCAGCCAAAAAGTGATAGGCAGCTTGACCAGGTGTGAGTTTAGATATAGGAGGAATAGTG
Source organism: Pinus taeda (assembly GCA_000404065.3). Taxonomy (NCBI): domain Eukaryota; kingdom Viridiplantae; phylum Streptophyta; class Pinopsida; order Pinales; family Pinaceae; genus Pinus; species Pinus taeda. The sequence continues at coordinate 337,398 of APFE030291334.1, read as the reverse complement.
CCAGAGCTGTACTTCCAAAATAAAAGAAAAAGGTATAATCATTGAAGACAGATGTAAGACAATTTTTCTAGGGGAATAAAAATCTGAGTGTATCTACTTCAAAAGAGCAGCATCTTCATACAGTAGAAATCGGAGATTAGTCCACTCTCTAGTGTCAAATAATCTGAACATTCTATAGAAGATTGCAATAAAGTTCATTGTTAACGTATTAATCCAAATAATGAACTTGCATGTCTACAATGTAATCCTATGATCTTAATATTGTATATTTGTATTCTTTGCATGCAGCTAACTATCCCAGTATAATCATGAAGTCTGGAGTCACAACTTTGGCTTACGGTTTTGGTCGGTTTTTGCCCATGGTATTCTAATACTGCATGGCATATTAGGGTTGAATTACGCTAAAAATTCCTATGTATTGCACTGTGAACTGCTTTCTTAAGAGAATGAAATAGGAATATGGATTTACTTTCACTAGTTTTACAGGTTTAGGGTTTCCTGGGTAAATTCTTGTGTAATTTGTATATGTTATTGTTCCTTTGCTTTTTTTTATATCAGTTATCACTGCTTGTCTGGCATAATAGATTTATCAGTCTGTATTTCTCTATACTTAATTCCAATTTGAATGATATATGAGTATTTCTGTGAAACCAGGCGAGAAATGTACTATTTTTTAACATCTTCCAATCTAGCATGCATAGATACAGATCTGGGAATGATGTCCAATAAAAATACCAGAAATATTTTGAAAAGTTCGGATAGAATACTGGGATATCACATATATAAATTATATAAATACATAATAACATATATATGTGCAAAACACATGGACAATAAAAAATTCAAAATATCATTCATAAATTTGGAAATATAACTAAGAAGAGAGGGTTCCAATTCACATTAGGACATGACAAGTAAACGTTACTTCAGGAGCATCAAACACCATTAGGGAATCCAGAAGTAAATCCTGATATCATTTCTAGCATCGAGAAATATACAGGGATCCTAACAGGTAACCAAAAAAGAACAGCATAATCAGTGTTAAAACACTCAATATAATGAATCGTGATTACCAAATTTCACCAAAACAATATGCAATGTATAGACACGGAATGCTTACCAAAGATGCATTTAGGCCAGCAAAAATAAAGAATATAGAATAATATGGTTAAAGTGCAGAAAAGACAAAGTGAGTCTAAGAAATCTCCTTGAAGTGATTGGGTTCTTTCAGACAGTCTTCCAAGCATAATAGTATTGAATTCTAGGCCAAGGAGATGTAAAATGGGGAATTTTTCCAAGAGTAAAATAATTGTGTGCCATAGTTCCTCGCTGCATGATTTTTCATATCCCTCTTACGGTCTTCATGTGGAGATGTTCTAAAAAAAAAATTAGAACAGACATTATTCTCTGTTGGGTGAGCCAATTTTGGCACCCAGATTGTATTCAAAAACTGGATAATAATAAAACCCTTAGATAGCTGCACTGGTTTTCCCACATTGGGTTTTTCTAGGGACACTGGTCCAAAAACAACGGTGTCACTTGTGTGCTTGTTTTGTTTCCTTCAATTGATGATCTGTAATGTGTTGAGAATGTAGTTGTATATATTTTCAGTATTTACATGGTAAATAACTTGTTAATTAATCAGAACAAGCAGGCAGAAATAAATCAGAAAAGTACATGAAGGGTTTCTAACAGTTAGACTTAGAAATTCCAACATGGTATCAGAGCATGGTTGTAGATCACAAGAGAACTGAGGACATCAGCCGAGCATAGCAGCAGCAGCAAAAAACAATTGTCCCGAGTGACAGAAGTTGTTCCTAGTGGAGAAGCAGCAAGGGAGGGGTGACGCAGTGCTTGTGTCATCGAGTTTGAGTCGGGAAGAGGATCAGCGCAGTGGCAGAGGGGAGCAGACTCGACCTACGCAGTGCCCGATCATCTTTCTCAGTCAGGAAGGATTGACGCCCATGGCCAAGAGGTGTGGACTTTGCTAGTGTCGGGATTGCGCAGAGCCTAGAAGCTCTAACCTTCAGGTTGTTGGGGCTTAGGAGGGTGTGGGAAAGTTGCAGAGTAAAGTTGGTGGGGTATTGTAGTCAGAACAATACCTAACAGGGCAAGACCAAGGAGGATGGAGTTGCTACTGAGGATTTCTAGCCAAGAAATCCAGATCAGTGGTGTAGCTACACTAAGGATTGGAGTGGGGGCATCTCGACATTGGCAAAGGGGTTTCCAAGAGGTAAATCAAGGCTCAGAGGGAGTCACACCGAGAACTTCCAGAAGGGAAGTAGAGGAACAGCGAGATGGCAGTTAACGAGGTAAGAGACCAGGACAGACTAGACAGAGCCTCAAACTTCGTAGTCTGGAAGGCTAGAATCTTATCCGTTCTAGACAGGAACCGTCTCAAGCAATTCGCCTTGAAGACAATAGCAGTCCCAGTTGACCCGGCTAATAACGACAAGTACGAGGAGAGCATCATCCTTGACAGGGTCAACAACCATGTAGTACCACACATTGCCGAAAAGAATATAGCAATGAGATGTGGGAGGCCCTAAAGAAGTTGTATCAACATACTTCCATGGAGAGGAAGATGCTACTAGAAAATCAGCTACGGACATACCAGATGCAGAAGGGAGAACAGATCGACACTTTCCTCAGTCGATTGAAGGAGATCCGGGATCAGCTGACTTCCATAGGGGCCACGCCAGATCAAGAATTGATGGTGAGAACAGCCATGAATGCAGTCTCAAAAGACTGGAAGGTGTTTGTCCAGAGCATACTAGGCAAGGCAACCCTTCTAGATTGGGAGGAAATGTAGGCGACTCTTCACCAAGAAGAGATCAGAAGGCTAAGCAAGGCGGGAAGCAACAGCAAGGGGGTCAGAATCAAGGAGGAGGAGGTGGATGCTGCCCTAGCATCTGAGGGAAAGCAAGAAAAACCGAAGAAGGAGCTCTCCAAGGTCAAATTCTTCCACTATGGGGAACTGGGTCATTATGCGACCCAGCGTCCAAGGACGAAGAGCAAGGGAGAGGCTTCCGAGACCAAGGCAGTGCCAGCAAGGGCGGAGAAGGAAGTGGAGACAGATGATGTTTTGCCATGAGTGCTCACACGCCACTTGAGCAGAAGTGGGGAGACATCGAGTTGTAGTCATACAGACTACAAGCGATAAGGGGCAGGATCCTCGACATACCCAACCTCTTAAATTATACCTTGCTACAAGAGCACCAAAGAGGAGTAGCAGGGTTGGCAGATGTCGATAGAGACAAATGTGGATGGAGTGAAAGAGGGAGCTACAGTGCAGGAGTCCCAAGACAGCGTGAGACAGCAGTGCGAGATGCACAGAGTTGTTGTAGCAGCACAGAGGTCAGAGAGGGAGCACTTGTCAATGACAGAGGGAGGTTCAGCATCGAGAGTGTTTCTAGCCTGACAGAGATGTCAGAGTTGGGAGATCAGTTACTTACTTCTCAATAACTGAGTTGCAGTGCAGCAGTTAGCAGTGGCAGTGCTATGGGCAGCATGATAGGAGGGGTTGCAGTGCAGATGCAGCAGTGACAGTGGCAGTGGTAGGGCCATGGGCAGCAACACAGATGCAGAGGGAGCTGTCGTACAAATGCAGTAGTGGCAGTGGCAGGGCCATGGGTAGCAGTACATGATGCAGCAGTGCAAAGGATGTTGGGCAGCAGGCCTAGCATCAGCACAAGGATCGATGTCAGATGATCAGCGTGATGCTCAAGAGGAGTATTACTAGAGCACAGTCCTCGCTAAGAGGGAGTGTTGATTTGGGCTAGCATCAAATGTGCTCTAGCCACGAAAATTGGTGGAGGCTAAAGCACATGAGATCTCCAATACCCATAAATGGTTTTGGCAGATTCTAAACAGTTTGGGAAATATTAAAATAATTAATATTTTTAATGAAGTCCCTAAGTGTAAACTTAGGGAAAATAAAATATAATGTGAATTAATATAAAACTGTGTTAGAAGGGTCTAAAAGTCATGGATCAAGCCAGAGTTAATCTTAGTCGTTGATTAGGGACTTCATCTTAGTCGTTGATTAGGGGCTTAATCTCAGCCGTTGAAATGTCAACGAGAAAAGTATAAGAGGAGGCTTGAGGGTCACTTGGAGAACACACCGAGTTGATCAAGATTTCGATTTTCTGGGGCAGGGTTTGTTGAGGAAGTCGAAAGAGTGATCAGAGTTGCAGCTGAGGGGTGGTGAATACAGAAGCAGAGAGGCAGAGATAGTACTAGGAGGATCAGCGCAAAAGCCGGGAGAGAGGGACACAGAGTCAGCCTGAGGTTCACGCAGAGCCAACCAGGGCTCATGCGGAGGCAACTAGGAGCTACGCAGTGCCTCAGAGAGCCAGCGTGGGTGACGCAGAGGCACTAAGGGCTGACGCAGTGCCTCCAGAGGCTGACGTTGGGCAGACGTTGGGGTTTTCGTAGGGCAAATTGGAGTTGGGAGCTGTCGGAGTGTTTATCCAGGGTTTCAGCCGGAATATCTGCTTCTGAGTAGAGAGGTACTACTGCCGAGATTATTCTCTATTGGGTGAGTTGGTTTTGGCACCCAGATTGTATTCAAAAACTGCATAATAATAAAACCCTCAGGTAGCTGCACCGGTTTTCCCGCATTGGGTTTTTCTGAGGACATTGGTCCAAAAACAACGATGTCAATTGTGTGCTTGTTTTGTTTCCTTCAGTTGATGATCTGTAATGTGTTGAGCATGTACTTGTATTTATTTTCAGTATTTACATGATAAATAACTTGTTAATTAATCTGAACATGTAGGAATAAATAAATCAGAAAAGTACATGAAGGGTTTCTAACAGTTAGACTTAGAAATTCCAACACGAGGCAGCAAGGGCTATGATCCAGCGGATTGTGGTGTATCAAGCAACGGGTGCAAATATCTCATCGTAATCTACACCTTCCTTTTGAGAGAAGCCTCGAGCAACAAAGTGAGCCTTGAACTTTTCTGCACTTCCATCAGTGCCATGCTTGATTTTGTAGAGCACTTAGAAGTGAACCGATTTGTCCTGGGGTCTAGGGACCACATCCCAGACCTCATTCTTCATAATTGACTCGTATTCTTCATTCATAGCATCCTTCCATACTTGTTGCTTCATAGCTTCTTCGAATGATAAAGGCTCATTTTGGCGGTCAAATATCCTTGGTACTTGTTCGGCTTCTTGCTTTCACAGAAAGTCCCCCTTGGTGCAATGTGCCTCTCAACATCTTCGAGAGTCTCCCTAAGCCATGAGGGTCTCCTCTTGGAGGAGGAAGGCTCATGAGGAGTGCATCAATAGGATCCATTGGTTCATCAACAACGGGCATCGTTTTGTCCTCTTTTTCACCCGGATTTCTAGTGTCAGCTTCTTTGTCCTTCCTTATGATAAGAAGGTTGTTGATCTTCCTAAGGGCCATATCTTCGTGTAGGTGACATCATGACTTGTCTCAACTTCCTTTTGACCAGCCACATAAATTCTATAGCCTTTAGAGTTTTCACTATAGCCCACAAAGATTCCTTTCTTCCCAGATGCACCCAATTTGCTTCTTTTCTCTTTCGACACATGAAAATATATGGGGCTTCCAAAAATTCTAAAATGAGAGACATCGGGTTTCTTACCGGTGAACATTTCTTCGGGAGTCTTGGAGTCCAATGCTTGATGAGGGCATCGGTTTTGAACATACACAGCGGTATTTGCAGCTTCACCCCATAGAAACTTCAGAAGGCCTTGATCATGAAGCATGGCACAGACAACTTCTACAATAGAGTGATTCTTCCTTTCAGCCACAACATTCTGCTCGGGAGTGTATGGCGTTGTAGTCTCTCTCTTAATGCCAGCTTCTCTGCAATAATCTTGGAATTCATTGGATTCATACTCGGTCCCATTATCAATCCTCAATATCTTCATTTTCTTCCCGGATTGGTTTTGATCAAGGCTTTGAAATGTCGAAACCAAGTGAACACTTCATCCTTCTTTTTCAAGAAGTAGATCCAGGTCTTGCGAGAATAATCATCCACAAAGGTGAGATAATATAAGTATCATCCCAAGGAGTTTACGGGCATCATACTAGATGTGTCAGAGTGCATCAATTGCAATATGTCTGTAGTCTTGCTATTACTTGAGGGGAACGGTCCCCTTGTAAGTTTTCCTTCAGCACATCCCGAACATACACCTTCATGCTCTACTTTGAACTCGGGCATACCTATCACTACTCACATCGAGTAGGGCCTTATAATGAAGATGAGAAAACCTCTAGTGCCATAGTTCAGATTGTAGAGATGTATCACAAGACATGGCTCCTAATGGACTTCCTCCAACTTGATACAAATTGTCAACCCTGAACCCAAGAGTAAAAGCATCCTTGAAATTTCTTTTCCAAACACATACCTTTCCATCAATAAAAGCCACCTTGAGTCCTTTATCTTCCATTGCTGAAATGGACACCAAGTTCTTCTTGAGATCGGGTACATATAGTACTTCTTGCAAATGAATAGTGTTACATTGATTCAATTGAAGGGTAACATTCCCTACTCCCTTCACAGGATACGTGGCATCGTCTCCAACGATGAGCTCCAAGTTTGTCTCTTTTTCTATCTAATTAGAGAGGGCTTCCTTGTATCCGGTGAAGTACCTTGAGGCACCACTATTAATCAGCAAATTTCCCAAGGTGTCCGGAGGAGAGGCAGTGGAGAGGGTTGATGTAAGATAGTATTCTTTTTGCTTATTGTTAACAACATTGAATTCATCATATCTGGAGTTCCTTGATTTCTTGGAGGGTCAACCATTTCCTTGTGTATCCGATGAAGTGCCTTGAGGCACCACTATTAATCAGCAAATTTCCCAAGGTGTTCGGAGGAGAGGCAGTGGAGAGGGCTGATGTAAGATAGTACTCTTTTTGCTTATTGTTAACAACATTGTATTCATCATACCTGGAGTTCCTTGATTTCTTGGAGAGTTGACCATTTCCTTGATGCCCCACATTCTTTTTTCCTTTGCCATTAGACCTGCCATTCCTTTGATCGTTGTTGTTGTTGGTGTTGAAGTTGCCACTGGAGTTGTTATGATAGTCATCATCTCGAGGTGTATCCCTTTTATTAGGACACTCCCTTGCATAGTGGCCAAACTTATTGCAAACAAAGCACCTGCACTTCCTTTCTCCCTTAGATCCAGGCTTTCCATGAAATGACCTTTAGACCCTGCATTATTCCACCTTTTGGCATGAGCAGAGAATGCAGTGGGGTTGCTTCTATTAGAAGGCATTTCTTGCTCCACCATTCTTGTTTCTTCTTGAATACATCTTGACATCAATTCTTCAAACCCTAGAACTCGATCATTGTTGAGTATAGTGGTTCTCAATACATACCACTTAGGTGGGAGTCCTCCAAGGATGGTGAGAGTAAGTTCCCTGTCATGAATGACTTCTCCAATAGAGAGTAGATCATTCTTGATCTCAGTAATCCTTAAGAAATAGGATTAAATGTCCTCGTCCTTGCCCTTCTTAATATCCTTCAACTTATTCTTGAGAAAGAGAATTTGATTAGCATTACTAACCTTGAACATGTCGACCAACCTGTCGTATATCTCCTTGGAGGTCTTCAATTTGGAGATATAGGCCACTAGATGCTTGTCAATGGAATCCCTAATAATCTTCTTCACTTTGACTTCAACCTTATTGTACTTGGTCTTTGCAACAATCGGTGCATTTGAAAGAGGCTCAATGATTTTACCGTACACATAATCCATCACTTCCTTCTCTTCCAAGGTCAAATCAAGAGACATCTTCCATCCATGATAGTCAGATTTATCATGGAGCTTGTCTTCAGCCGGGAAGTAGGATGAGGAACCCATTGAGTATTTTGTCCCTGTTCAACTGTCTTTAGTGATTTCTCTTTCACTCTTGCTTGGGTTGTGTCTTCACCTCGGCGCTGATACCATGTTAATTTTAGGCAACAATAGTATGTTCTATGCTTTTAGAGCAATTTTACTTCAATTTCTTTACGAGCCCAATATCAGTTTCAGTTTAGCAATCACATAAACATGTAAGTAAAGAGTAGAAGACAAGCCAAGACAAGAGGACACAAGATGTGGCACCAGCCAGGGACAAACCCCAATGTGGGGAACCCTTGATCAAAACTTCTTTTAGTCTTCAATAGTTCAACAGAGAGAGATAGTATAATTTACAAATTCTGATAATTTATAACAGCAGCAAAAGAGCCCCAACCAGAAAAGTCAACGCTAGTCAACAAGATTTGACCCTCAAAGATTCGATCAACTTCAGTCAACTTCGGCCTCCAAACAACAACAAGAAGCAGCCCTCAAAACAATCGAATTATGCCCAGTCAAAGTCTGGTCAAACAGTGAACCTGCAGTCAAACCTAACCACAGTCAACACTAGTTAAAACTCCTCGATTTTTGTGCCCAGAATTGTGCCCTACTTAGATGGAGATTCCTCACCCAAACTGAAGTCAAAGCAAGTCAACATAGTCAAACAGCCTCGCAATAGCTCGATCAACGCAGCAAATAGAAACCCTAGTTCACGTATGGAGAGAGAGAGAAGACTATCTCGAATAGTGTGCCCAATCACAAGAGGAGAGAGAGATATGTGTGATGAGATGATGATGAAAATGACTTGAGGTCTCCTTTTTATATGCAACGTTAATGATGAATTGGGGGCTTGTGTCCCTGTTTTGCTTGTTGGCCAACCTTGACAATTTGTCCATAATCAAAATAAATTCATAACTTCATTTGTACATGTCAGAATAGGATGATCTTTAGATCAATCCTACACCTCTCGGAGAGAGGTATCCAAGAAAAATATCAGTCGACATAAGTAAGATGACACATGTGGAGTTTGGCCCTAGTTGCCAATTTCAACAATTTGGATTGCTAGTTGGGCATCCATAGATTGTACTCAAATTTCACTATTGCTTAATAATAAAAACCCTTAGTTGTTGCATAGGTTTTCCCAAGTTGGGTTTTTCGAGGGACATTTGTCCAAAAATAACAGTGTCATTTTTATGTGTGTGTGCTACTATTTCCTCAAATTCTAGCGTTATTTTTCTTTCGTAGTATTTTTTGTGAAGTTTGCAGTAGTGATTAATTCATTGTTGTCGTAAGCAATAAAATGCATAATTAAATTTCACTTAGAATCATTAATTCCAGTCGTTGCAATAAAATTTCATAGCGAAATATTTTGAGCTGCAGAATAATTTCATAGTGCAAAATTTCACATTTTGTGGTCAACTCTGCGGCCAACGGTAAACTCTCGTGGTCAACTCTATGGCCTAGTCAAATCTCAATCAAGTATCTTGGTCAACAATAGTCGAACTTGGCCCTCCATCACATGTGTGGTTGTCCAATGAAGAAAGATAGATCTCAAAAAATATGATTTCTTCTTGGTCAAAATGAGAGGTCACATCATATATTTATACTAGTTGAATGAGGTGAAATAACCCAAGGGACATGTCCCTTCACCCTTCTAGGCCGACTTGATGCTCCAAAAATAATTTTTTATTTAATTCTTCATCATATTTCTAGACCGAGTTAGGCATGCGGTAATACCTCCTAATGTTACACAAAAAATCAACATTCCCTCTTAGCGAGGGAGGTATTAGATCACTCCAATATGGAGTAGGTAATGTGAGTATCCTAGGCCATTTACCCCTGGCCAATTCACCATGGCCCAGCAAAATCACCATGGCTCCTCAGGTAAATGTATCAATCCTCTCTGGTTAAATCAGCATGACCCAGCCAAAGTCCATGGCTTTTCAAGAGAGGATCTGCCCCTAAACCATTCACCTTTGGCCAAATCAACACGGCCTAGCCAAAGTCTTTTATGTCTTCTCAGGTGAATTACATCAATCTCCTCTGGTCAAATTAGCATGACCAGCCAAAGTCCTCCGTGGCTTCTCAGGAGAAGATCTCCCCAATCCTGCAATTGCCCCGGGCCATTCACCCTTTGGTAAAATCAACATTACCCATACAAATTCCTCCATGGCTTCTCAAGTGAATGTATCCATCTCCCCTGGTCAAACCAGCATGGCTTCTCAAGAGATGGTCTGCCTGATCTTACAAAGACGTCAACACTCCCTCTCAACAAGGGAGACATTATACATCAAACCAAGCTTGTCTCCGAAGCATACAAGCTTCTCTCTAGACAAAGGCTTGGTGAGAATGTTTACAATATACTCGTCTGTGGATATGTACAGGAGCTTCACTGCTCCCCTCTGCACCATGTCTCAGATGAAGCGACTTGATCAAATAGTCATGCAAGAAGCTTCTGAAGTCACACTGTTTCACAACTTGCAATATTGATTGTGATATACTTTGCCTCTGTTGTACTAAGTGCAACAGAAATTTACTTCTTGTTGAACCAAGATATCATAGCTGATCCTAAGCTGAAGCAGCACCCCGAGGTGCTCTTTCTATCCTCTACAATCCCTGCCCAATCTAAATTTGTATATCCCTACAGCGTCACTTCACCACCTGAATTATATCTTAGACCATATCCAACTGTACCACACAAGTACCTCAACACATGCTTCGTTGCAACCCAATGTACATGCCTCGGCTCAACTATAAACTTGGCACAAGTGCTCACTGCAAAGCAAATATCCAACCTAGTGTTAAACAAGTACATCAAGGATCCAATCAACTGCTTGTACATCGTGGGATCCACCAAATTTGAATCTGAAGCAAAAATCACTCAGCTTCTTCAAATTGGTTACCATAGGTGTAGCCATGGTCTTATAGCACATAATATTGAATCTCCTCAAAATATGGACTATGTTCTTCCCTTGTCTGAGGAAGATCTCATCTGGTCTTTGCTATACCTCCAATCCCAAGAAATAATGCATCAGGCCAAGATCCTTCATCTCGAACTCCGAGGCCAACTCTCTCTGACACTAAAGCAGATCCCCCTGTGGTAATCTCGGTTGCTTCCTTTGTCACAAAAGCAAATCCTTCTGCCATTGGTTCTCCCTCTGTCACTAAAGCATCCATGTTGACTAACATGGCCCCCTCATAAAAGGCATACAGCTCCTAGAGATCTCCTATCTCTCAGCATCTTGTCTGACAATCTCAACCCGTGACATCCTCTTGGAAGGTTGCTCCTTCCATTCTGCCTGACTGTTTGCTTCCTCGAAACTGGCAGCACTTCCAATCATTTGGCATGGTCTTGGATGTCCTAACAATATGTACAACCCTCCCTCTTGAACATCAATCACTCTTGTTGAGTCTATGCTCAAGCTCTTAGGCCATACAAGAACTTGACCATCTAGTCAGAAGAGCAAAAATCTCCTCGTAGTCCACTCCCTCTTTCTGGGAGAACCTTCTTGCCACAAAACTTGCTTGTATGTTTCCATTTGATGCATGAATCATCGCCTTGGTAGCCTCCACAATGGACCTGTTCTTCCTTTCCCATCATAACCAAGCAAAATACAAGGACAAGAGGCTGACTAAAAAAAAGTAATAATAATAATCAAGGGAGAAAAAATATTAAGTACTTATCTCTTGATCTGAGAATTGTAGGGAATTGTCAACTTCCTTTTTGACAAATCTATAAGAGAGCCTCGGAAACCTGTCATATGCCTTGTCCACCAACCAAATACCACTACTATTGGTAATAGTTTCGAAAGGAAAATTTCCTTTGACTTCTTTTGAGGTTGACATTGATTGTTGATATATGTTGCTTCCTCTTCATTTTCTTCTCAGAACACTGGGAAGCATAGTGTCCAAAATCATGACAAATGAAGCACTTGACCTTTGACATATTCTTCTTATCAAACTTTCCAAGGTTCCTTATTCCTTTTCTTTTCCTTATGTGAGCTGCAAGAGCTTGAGTTTCTTCATCATGTAGATTCTGCAAGCTATTCTTGGACAACAATTTGGTCTCCTCTTGGACACAATCAGTCCATAGCTTATCAAACGTAGGCAGATTTTCTCATGCACAAATTCCCTAAATAAATGGCTCCCATGAGGAAGGAAATCCATTGAGAGCCATTGTAACTAGATCTGTATCATCAATGTTATCTCCAATGGCTATAAAAAAAATTGGGTAGCATCGGATGTGCTCTTGCTCCGAAATTTTGTGGAGGGGCTAGAACACATGAGATCTCCAAGACCCAAAAATCGTTTCGTCAAATTCCACCAAGATTGTATTTTATTAAAATAATTAATATTTTTAATTGGGTTCCTAAGTCTAAACTTAGGAAAATTAAAATATTAATGGGTATTAATGAAAATATGGGTGAGAAGCTTCTAAGAGACGAGGATCAAGTATTTAATCTTAGCCGTTGATTAGAGACTTAATCTCAGTCGTTGACTTCTCAACAGGAAAAGTATAAATGGAGGCTTGGGGTCGGTTGGAGAAAACACAGAGAGAGAGAAAATCGATTTTCTGAAGCGAGAAGTTCTCTAGAGGAAAATCGAATGAGGAGATCTCTAGCAAAGAGGGGCAGTTCGGCAGAGGGACTCGCCAAGCACTGGGGACAGTGCAGTTACCTATGGGGTTTGTTCATCCAGTTGTTGGATTCACCAAAATGTCTTCGGATAGAGGTACTTTTGTCAGGGTTATTCTCTGTTGTGTGAGCTGGATTTGGCACCCTAGTTGTATTCACAAATCTGCTTAATAATAAAATTGTCATAGTTGTTGCACCGGTTTTCCCGCATTGGGTTTTTTCGGGGATGTTTAGTCCAAAAATAAGTGTCATTTGTGTGATTCTCATTTACTTTTCAGTACTTGATCTGTATATTGGTGTAGGTTGTAGTGTACTTACATTAATATTTTCCGAATATTTCTGAAAATAACTTGTTAAATGAAGAACACAAGTAGGTAATGCAAATCAGTTTACTGCAGTAGGATTTTTCACTTGTTTGATTCAGAAATTTTCACATGGTATCTGAGCGATTGCAAATCAAGGAGGACTGAAGCCATCGATGAAAGGACTTGTTCTAAAAACAGTTGTCCTGAGAGAGAGCGCAGTTTCTGGCCAAGAGCGCAGAGGCGTGATGCAATCACCAATGGAGGCTCATGCAGAGCCTACGTCATCCTGATTGGGTGACGTTGTGGCTGCAAAAGGCAGCACAGTGATTACTGGGCCAGAGCAGAGACTGTTGAGTCTCGTTTTTCCAGTTGTCGTCGCTAGAGGTGCAGCGCAGATTTCATCTGGAGTTGCTGGTGGGGTGTTGATTTTGTTGGTGCAGAAGAAAAGTAGAGGGAATCAGTTCATCAAAAGATTTCTTGCCAAGAAATCTAGATCCAATGCTAAGCAACAGCAAAGAGAGATCAGAGGCATGGTTCGACAGTGGTTGGCAAAAGGGTTTTCGTGAAGGAAATAGAACTTCAGAGGTAGCTTGTTCCTTAAAGGATTTCTAGCACCAAAGGAATCCAGATCCGAGTTTTGTTGGGGCAGCAGCGAAAAAGGAAGAAGAGAACCAGTTCGACATTATTTTGAGCAGAGATGGCAGTTAACGGACTGAGGGATCAGGACAGGTTGGATGGAGCATCCAACTTCATCATCTGGAAGGCCAGGATCCTGGGAATTTTGGATAAATATTGCATCAAGGATTATTCCTTGAAGATGGTTGTTGTTCCTGTTGATGTTGATCCTCTCAAGAAGTATGAGGAGGCTCAGGCAAAATCCAAGTGCATCATCTTGGACGGGGTCAAGGATCATGTGATCCCACATATTGCTGAGAAAGACATGGCAAGGGAAATGTGGGAGGCCTTGACCACCTTGTACGAGGGAACTTTCATTCAGCGGAAGATGTTGCTTGAGAGTCAGCTAAGACAGTTTCAGATGCAGAAGGGAGAAGAAATCGATCCCTTCCTTCTCAGGTTGCAAGGAAGGGATCTGTGACCAGCTAACTTCCGTATGGGCTACACCAGACCCTGAATTTATGGTCAGGACTGCCCTAAATGGAGTCGCTAAAGACTGGGAAACCTTTGACCAAAGCATCTTGGGCGGGCCTTCTCTTCCCAGTTGGGAGGAGATATGGGTAGCTCTTTGACAAGAAGAGATCAGACAGTTGACCAAGGCGGGAAGCAGGAGCAAAGGGATCAGAGTCAAGGAGGAAGAGGAGGATGCAGCTCTTGCATTAGCAGGACAGCAAGGGCAGCAGAAGAGGAAGAAAAAGGACATATCCAAAGTCAGATGCTTCAGATGTGGAGAAATGGGTCATTTTGCCACACAGTGCCCTCGGAAGAAGGGAATGAAGATAAGTTTGACCCAAAGGCTACTTCAGCGAATACTGACGGAGAGGACAACGATTATAATTGCGCCATGAGTGCTCATGCACCTCTAGAGAAGAGGTGGGCCATATTGAGTTGTAGTCGGGAGAACTACATGCGGGGCAGGATCCTTGAGGTGCCCAAACTCTTGGATCACATACGGCTACAAGAGCCCTTAATGACAGTAGCAGAATGACAGGAGTCAATTGGTGCGAGGGATGACGTAGCAACAGTGGCGGAGCTAGAGTGCCAAAGTCTAAAGCAGCACAGTAGCATCAAAGGGTCAACCCAGATTAGCAACAGAGGTAGCTTCAGCATCACAGCGTATCCAGACTGACCAGCGTGTGAAGTTTTAGGTAGCTTTTTAGTTGCTTACTTCTCAACAACTGAGTTGCAATGCAACAGTTAGCAGTGGCAATGCTATGGGCAGCATGATGCAACATATTGAGAGGGAGCTACAGTACAAATGTAGAAGTGATAATGGCAATGTCATGGGCAGCAATACAGCTTGCAACAGCGCAGTGGATGAGGGGCAGCAGGCCGAGCATCAACAGCGCAGAGGACCGATGTCGTAGATCAGTGTGATACATCTGCTGGGAAGTATTGCTAGAGCACATTCCTCGCTAAGAGGGAGTGTTGATTTTTTGGGTAGCATCCGATGTGCTCTAACTCCGAAATTTTGTGGAGGGGCTAAAACACATGAGATCTCCAAGACCCAGACATCGTTTGGTGAAATTCCACCTGGATTGTATTTTATTAAAATAATTAATATTTTTAATTGGATTCCTAAGTCTAAACTTAGGAAAATTAAAATATTAATGGGTATTAATGAAAATATGGGTGAGAACTTAGAAGCTTCTAAGAGACGAGGATCAAGTCTAATTTAATCTTAGTCGTTGGTTGGAGACTTAATTTGAGCCGTTGATTTCTCAACAGGAAAAGTATAAATGGAGGCTTGGGGTCAGTTGGACAAAACACATAGAGAGATAGAGAAAATCGATTTTCTGAAGTGAGACGTTCTCAGGAGGAAAATCGATTGAGGAGATCTCTAGTAGAGAGGGGCGGTTCGACAGAGGGACTCTAGTCGAAGGCCGAGAATACATAGCCAATAGGCAGAGCGGCACTAGGAGAGACAGTGCAGCTCAAAAAAGGGTGATGCAGAGGCTAGAGGAGCTGACACAGTCACTTAGAGGCAGCATTGGGGTTTCTGTGAGGCAAAGAGAGCAACAGTTCAGCAAATCGATTTTTGAGCCAGGAAGGCTCACTGGGAGGGTGACACAACTCTTAGAGGAGGTGACGCAGTTCTAGCGCAAAGCTTGGAGCAGCCATCGCTGCCCAGCACTGGGGACAACGCAGTCACCTGTGGGGTTTGTTCATCTAGTTGTTGGATTCGCCAAAATATCTGTCTATAGATAGATGTACTTCTGTCGGGTTTATTCTCAGTTGGGTGAGCCGGATTTGGCACCCTAGTTGTATTCAGAAATCTAATTAATAATAAAACCCTCATAGTTGTTGCACTGGTTTTCCTGCATTGGGATTTTCCGGGGACGTTTAGTCCAAAAATAAGTGTGTCCTTTGTGTGATTGTCTCATTTCTTTTTTAGTACTTGATCTATATATTGGTGTAGGCTACAGTGTATTTACATTAATATTTTTCGAATATTTCTGAAAATAACTTGTTAAATGAAGAACACAAGTAGGTAATGCAAATCAGTTTAATGTAGTAGGATTTATGATTGTTCAATTCAGAAATTTTCACAGGAGACTCTCATAAACTACGAGACAACAAAATCTGATCTAGTCATCATGACATTACATAGATGATTTCTCAAGGTTAACTTCCAATTAGTGTTGTTGCTTTCATAAAATCTTACCAGAGCATCATATACTTCCTTGGCAACCTTCAATGCAGCAACATGAGGAATCAAGTAGCCCTTTATGGAATCTACCAACATTCTCTTCGCTTTGGCTTCATTCTTCTTATACTTGGCTTTCTCCTCAACTCCCTTTGGCTCTGGAATAACTTTCTCCACGTGATCTTGAAGCTCATTTTCTTCCAAGATAAGGAGTACCCTAGTCTTCCAAGATCTGAAGTTGATGGCACCTTCTAACCTGTCTTCAACTCCGAGACTTGATGCCATTTTGACAAGAGATCCAAAAACCAATCAAGCCACTGAACACTTTGTCTCTTAGGCTAACTTCAACGGCTACTCTTCCAACAATGCTCTAATACCATGTTGAATTTTCTACAAGATGCACAATAGAATACTATTTTTTGCTAGATAATTACTACCTAATGATTTTCACACAATATTATTATGCCATTGAAATCATTAAGCAAGTACACTTCAGAAAATATCAACAGTAAATAGATCATAGAAAGATAGCCATGCACAATAGAGACAATAATTTTACCCTGGGAAACCCAACCTTAGGAGAAAACCTAGCAACTTTTCTTAGGAGAAATTATTCTTCATCAAGGTTTACAAAATCAGCAATTTTGTCTGTCTAGAAATTTGTGCAAATAATCCAAGTCAAATACCACTCAAACCTGGTCAAATATTCTGCAAGTCAATGCTAATCAAACCACCAAAACAATCAAAAGTCAACACTAGTCAAACAATCAGCCTATGGTCAGAGTCTGGCCCTGCGACCTGTAGTCAACTCATGCAACCTGCAGTCAACACTGTAGCCTGAAGTCAACTCCTGGAGCTTACAGTCAACCCTGTGCACTGCAGTCAACTCTACAGCCTGTGGTCTGTGGTCAACTCCGTGGGCTAGTCAAATCTCAGTCAAATAGCTTGGTCAACATCAGTCAAACTCAACCCTCCATCAAACATGTGGTTGTTGAATGAAGAAATATAGACCTCAGAAAAATCTGATTTCTCCTTGCTCAGACTTGCTCTTTCTTGAGGGAGAAAATGAGAGGACAACTCATCTATTTATACTAGTTGAATAGGGTTAAATAACCAAAGGGACATGCCCCTTCACCCTCCTGGGCCAACTTGACTTTCTGGTCCGACTTGATGCTCCAAAAATAATTTTTTATTTGATTCTTCATAATTTTTCTAGACCGACTTAGGCATGCGAGAATACCTCTTGATCCTACACAAAAAATTAACAAACGACATGGTGAAAGATAAAAACAAAGGTGGAAGGATATTAGCGTAAGGGGTGGAAGAGCATAGGTTATACCAATTCGAAGATGTGGCAGTGAATAAGTCAAATGATGTGATAAAAAATATATGAAACAGTGAATAAAGTACAAAATAATTCATTTTGGTTTCAATAGTACGGACATTTGTGTTTTCCGTTTTCGACATCTTTCTCTTCCGAGTAGGTTAGAGATGGCTGTTGATCTACCTCTTCTTCAGGACAACAAGAGATGTGTAGCATGTTTAGTAATTGAGAATGTCAAGGAGGTTGATAATATAGGTAGACCTTGCACAGCAAACATACTATTGGATCTTGGACATGTGTAGCTTTGTGTTCCAATGATCACAAAAACATTTTCAAGTCCCGTGTAATTTTTTGCTTCTTGTTGACCATCTTTAGCAAAAATTATGGGTCTTCTTTCTTGAAAAATGTCAAATTCCTTGGATGCTCGCTGAAATTTAAGGCAACAGGTGAAGAAGAATGTCTGAGAATGATAAGCACTCTCATGTCAGAAGGTGGAGATTTTTATACGTTCGCTGACTTTTGCATGAAAGAGGAGATTCAAAGGATAATAGGTGATGATGAAAAGAAATATAGAAGATTCATAACCATGGAAGCAATGCATATAGCAGTGTATTTATTGAATACAAGTCCTACTAGAAGAGTGATAGCAGTAATAAATGAGGAGGGTGTAGTCTAGGAAAAAACAGAAGGTAAACCATTTAAAAATCACTGATTCAATTGCATATGATGATGCCACAAATAGAAATTTGTATTTTGTTGGATATTTTGACAAAAGAAAAGTGCATAGACTTTTGTATCCTTGAATAAATCAAATTGTTCTAAGAAGGGATGTAGGAATTGTTGAAAGTGCAGATTTGAATCAGCTTGACAGTAGCTGGTTTGAGGCACAAAAGAATGGCTGATTTGCATTAAAGACAAGTGCACATGATGCATTGTCATCATGGGATGACGTGTAGGTAGCACAAGAAGCATAAGATGCCAAGAATGCTTCAGAAAAGGCAAGTAAACTTGTTGATTCAGATGGTAAGATATAACAGCAAGCTTGGGGATGAAAAGGAAGAGTAACTTCCACATTGCAGTAATGGAGGAACAAGAAGATGGCAGGAAAACAAAGGTAATCAGTGTGTTCAGCAAGTTTTTGCTGACTTGATGTTTGTCGATTTGTCTGCTGTAACAAAATTTGTCAAGTCCCAAATTGATAAGAAAGATCAAAACAACAGTAGAGAGGTTGCACTCGTGAGTGTGGGGGCAGTTTGCAGTTTCCACATTTAATACACAAGAGGTGCAGTTTGCAGGGGTCGCACAATCACAAGGGAGGCAGATTGTAGATATGTATCAGCCATATGCTAGGCCATTTTGCAAGAATGACAGCCAAAATTGCAGGTGAAACTCTCTACAAGTTATGGCAGGCCCCAGCAATGTTTTGAATTCTGACTCCGACTCCGACTCAGCCGAGGGTCGACTTCGACTCCGACTCCGACTCCGACTCGGCCGAGGGTCGACTCCGACTCCGACTCGGCCGAGGGTCGACTCCGACTCGGCCGAGGGTCGACTCCGACTCCGACTCCGACTTGGTATCGACTCGGCCCGGCTCGATTTCAATGACTCGGTCATTGTAAAAAATACATTAAATATTTATTTTTTATAAAAGCACATAATTTTAAATATTTTCATTCATGTTTCCAAACACACAGCATTAGAATATAGATAGAAGACAACATATGATCAAAGTAGGCTCATGAATATATCCATTATGTCAAAATGGCACCCAATGCACTGTCCAATACATACACGATGATGATGTAGAGATCAATACAAAAACACATAACCAAGGAGGCTATAAATGGCCTCTACAACAAAATTTTGTGACCAGTACTACTGGCTACTGCTAGAGTTGCCAACATCATCTGGCTCATTGTTACTTGGGAGCGGGAGCGAAAGTGGGGAGCGAGAGCGAAAACGTAAGCGGGAGAGACATTTTCAGAAGCTCCCGATTTGGGAGCAAATCCCGAAGGAGTTCAACAACCAATGTCACTAACATCAAGGTACATAGAGGGATTGGTGCTCTTGATTAAATACGAGTTCCCATACCCTAATACATGACAAAATTCAATGGAAACATTGCAATCCCCCAATCCTGAAATCCTGAAAAACTGATAAGTTTGCTGGATTTTGAATGAAATCTAAAATTCTACTTTCTCCATATGAAATCTAATGAGCCCAGAACCACTCTCAAACATCTTGAGTCATTACATAAAAAGTGACATTCTCCTTAATCTTCATTTTCATCCTTTTACTTTAAGAATTTAACATTGCCATGAAATTTGAATAGCATATCAATACTAGGAAGAGGAGAATGGACCCCAAAGACCAAAAAACCAATTAATAAAACCATTTGGAGTCTCCCACACTCAGAAAAAAAAACATAAAAAAATAAAAAAAAATTGTGTTTTTGGGGTTTACTAGCCGCATGAAGTGACTCGGCCGACCGAACCGGTTCGATAGCCAAGTCACAAATTTTTTTACCGGCTCGGACCAACTCGGCTGAGTCGGTTTCGAGCCAGCCGGCTTTTAAAACACTGGGCCCCAGAGCCCTAGTTCTTGCAGTCTAGTTTTACTTTGGAACCAAGGGTGGACATTGGCAGCTTTTTGGAGTTGAGATCAAATGTGGAAATTAGGCAGAAATTTTCAACAAGCATTGACTCTCATCCAGCTGAAGTGTCAGCAATTGATCATGTGGTTGGCAAGGTAACTTCCTCTGCATTAGCAATGTCACTTACATGACAACTTCAGAATTTGATTTTTGGAGTGCATTTGAGCAAGGCATGAGTGTCTATAGGACACATCAAGGTGTGAGATTGTCGATAAAAGTAGGATGGAAGTTGTCCAGCAGGTAGATCTCCAACTCATTTCTAGTTGTTGATTGAAGATTCATTAAACAATTAGAGTTGTTAAATTCTGGACCCAATAACCTGGCTAATTCATTTCCTAGCAGATTATCCCAGATCTACTCAATAAAAGCACAATTGGGATCTTAACAATACTGAACAAAAAAATTCAGAAGCAAATAACACAACCAATCTCAATCACATTTGCACACACAAATTTTCTACCCAATCAAATAGTTCTTAAGTAATAACTCAGAACCTACTCAAGCTCCCTTACTGGGAAAATGGCCCTCTAAGGAAATCACGTATACAACAATAAACCTGGATCTGATCCAGCTGATCGAGCCCTATCTATCCTTCGATATGTCGAGGTTGATCTAGCGCACTTGAATGGAAGTCCTCCACTCAACCACTAAGATCTCACTCTCCCTGTGTCTTGTCTATCTGTCCTTCGATATGTCGAGGTCGATCTAGCACACTTGAATGGAAGTCCTCCACTCAACCACTAAGATCTCACTCTCCCTGTGTCTTGTGCTCAAGATGTTTTGTGTGTCTTCTCCCTTGGCCTAGCCTTTCCTTTATAAGCTCAAGTTATATGAACTTATGACTGAATCCACAACACCAATCTCCAAAGTGATTGATGGTTGAGATTAGATCTCAAAATCACTTGAGATTGATGGTTGAGATTCATCTAATTCACAAACGCAAAAACCTTTGCATTTCATTAGATTAACTCACTTTTGTCTAATAAAAGGAATTACTTTAATCATTGAAGTAATCACTAAAGTTAAGGGTGTATTAGGTTATTTCCACACACCCAAACACTTAGGCCTGTCCAAAAGTACCTACCCAAGTTACAAATATCAACACTCCCTCTTAGCAAGGGAAATATTTCCTGAAGAGCCACCTGAAACTAGTTGTCCCTTTGATCCTGGCACAATGCCCTTCTTCTAAAGCCTACTCTCCCTAAATATGCTCGTAGGAACCTCCACATGCTCCTCAACATCCCTCAATGTTTGAACAAGTTCGCATGTCAACCTGTATAAGTTGCTCTCTTTAACCCCAATGGCCATTATTATGTCTGAGCTAGACTCATTTGGATGAATAAGCACTTGCCCATTCCTAAATATCGATTCAAATCCTCTATCCTCCATGATTGATACTGAGAGTAAGTTCTTCTTTAGTCCTGGCATGAATAGCACATCCTTGGATTTGAATATTCCTCCTAACTCTAGTTGAAACTTAACAATTCCAACCCAATTCACTGCATACTTGGCATCATAACCAACCTTCATGTGTAAAACTAAGTCTCTCTCCGTCAAGCTGCTAAATAGCTCTCATGCCTCTATCATATGGTGTGATACACCATTATCCACGTACCAAGCACTCCTACTGTTGTTGCTAGTAGATAGACAAGAGACAAACAAGAAGTCCTCGAACTTCGTTGCAAATTCATCAAGTTGAACCTCTATTGTTGTTGTTTTATGTTGTGTCTTCCCCTTCCCCCTCTTCTCTAGATACCATGATGCATAGTGCCCACTCTTATGGCAACTGAAGCATCTGATCTTACTCAAGTCCTTCTTCCATGGCTAAGAGGTTGCTCCTCACACTATTACCTTTAGAACCCTTTCCTTTGCCATTCTTGGAGGCCAAGTTCTCTTCATCTTCTTGCTTAACCTTAGACTCCTCCTAAGTCTCTTCTTGGAGGCAATCATCCCAAAGCCACTCCCAATTAGGAAGGTGCTCCCAAGCACAGATTCCTTTGACAAATGGTTCCTAAGAATAAACAAGACCATTTAGTACCACATTCATGAACTCTATGTCCTCCACCTTCTCCTTAATAGTTGCAAGTCGATCTAAGCTTATTTCTCTAGATCATCTTCTTGTTCATGTCGTTGTTTTGGAACAAGTCCACTAGAGCTTTGTACATCTCTCTAGTTGTCTTCTATTCTGCTAAGTGAGGAATCAATGATGACACGACGATGACACGCTAAGCTTTAATGTCATCCTTTTCATAGGTTGTCAATTGTGTTGGATTTGTTGGTGATTGAATCTCCTTATCCACAATCTCCCAAAGATCATTCATTCTCCTTTAGCAGCAAGGTAACCCTTGCCTTCCAAGGCAATACATTTGATGCTCCATCCAATCGGTCCTTGAATCTAAGGCTAGTTGTCGCCATCTCTATATCTGATAATTTCCCCTTGTGCTAAGTTTGTTTAGCACCCACAAGAATACGTTGATTTATGTATCTATTAGGATCTCTTGTGGATCTATGTCTCAGTGCTTTGAAACACCCACAAAATATCTTTCTGCCAAACTCTTGATCAGTATGGTCTCCCTCTCTCCCTAAAAAGTGACCTCCCTAAAAAGTGACCTCCGCCAATCCTGCTAGTTGCACTGGCACTGTCCTTCGTACCATGCTTCCTTGTGCCACCCAGTTATAGTAGCACTTGTTTTGCACATCACCTTGAGTACACCTACACTTAAATGTTTCCCACCTACCACTCTGTGTTGCTGTCACCACACTGCTCCAACCCACCTGTCACCTGGTTGTTATATCCCTATGTCACCTATTCTTGTGACTCTAGTAAGTCTAATTGACAATTGTGTTGTCATATTGACTCACATTGGCCATCCTACATGTTAGTGTTGTTGTGTCCCATGCAACGAACGTTCCCAAGTTGTGTCTGCTTGGCACTGGCAGCTAGCACAACCTTCTCTGCACAACTAAGTTGTCAACCATGTGTTGTTTGATTTTGGGCACTAGACTCAATGCGGGCGCACACACACCAGATCTAGCAACAATCTCAAATTAACTTTAACCCAACTAATTAACCGAAACACACAGATATGCTTAACTTTTACACAGCGTAAACTTTAAAACTAGTAATTAGATCATGTACATGAACATATTAGTGTTACACACATATTCTTCCCAATCAACAGCTCTTCATTAAATTCTTCTCATAACCCACTCAGGCTCCCTTGCGGGGATAATGGCCCTGGAGGAGATTACATATACAGCAATTATTCCGGAACTGATCCTAGGGATCAAGCCCTAGATCCATCCTCAATCTGGCTGATATGGATCTCCTTTACTGCTCCATGCTCTTTCCTTAGACTCGAGACAATTGAGTATCTTTCTCATAGCAAACTTGCAATATTACTCATGCAAATTTCTTGCTTACTTGAGAATATCTCTCTCTCAATGTCTCATGCCCCCACGTCTCTGTGCTCTCTTGCCAACAACAGGGCCTCTTTGCAACAACAAGCCCTCTTGACCCTCCACAAGCCCTCTCGATCCTCTCGACTCCATAAGGCACCTCTCTTGCTCTCTCGTCATCCACAAGAACGAATCACTCACCCTTGTATTTATAATTTTCCAAAGGGTGCAATACCATGGGTCTATACCATGGGTTATCAAAATACCATGGCTCACCATAATACCATGGGTTTATGGGTGCAAAGCCCCATCACTTAGCCCACTTGCCCCACACATGAGAATGCTCTCAATGTTACCCAAAACATCAACACTCCCTCTCAGTGTGGGAAGTATTCTCACAACACCACCTAGAAGTGGCTCAGCCTTCGAACCTGGAACGCATTTCCACCCTTGATCCACTTCCAAAGTTGCTTCATATGACCCAAAAGCAATTTCCACTATATGATAAGGACCCTTCTTTAAAGATATCCTACTCATAGAAGCCTCCCACTCCTGAGACTTCTCACTCCTTTTGAAGCCTGACACTCTCTAACTCCAAAATCGCAAGCCTTCTCGGGCCTCAAGGTCTTTGCTTGACCTTCACTCCAAGTTTCTCACTTGGATCTCCAATGGCTATCTCAGTGCTCTAACCATCTAGGTACCTGCCTTCTCGGCCCCTCCAAGCTCAGATGTCTTCACAATAACTTCACACCTATATCATTTTGAATCTCTCATTCTCTTGCGTTGATCTCCTATCAAGATAATAGCACATCTAATGAATAAATCTCTCATCCATTTCTCTCTGTCTACACACCAAGTTGCAATTGTCCACAACTCCTTGTGTGAATAATTTTCTCTATGACTCACTAGGTCTGCTAATCCTGACCTTCATGCCTCATATAAGCAATCTGCCATACTTAGCCAACTCTCTTGGCATGGTTCTTCAAAGCACTACTACTACCTACAATAGTTCCTACAAAACTCCCTCTCAAAGTTGTAACCTATGCAATCTCAACTCCAACTTCCTTTCTTAGAGACCACGCTTTGATACCATGTTAGATTTTGGGCACTAGACTCAATGCACACACACATTCCAAATCTGGTAACAGTCTTAAATTAACTTCAACCCGGCGAATTAACTGAAACACACTGATGTGCCTAATTTTTACATAGCGAGAACTTTAAAATTAGTAATTAGATCATGCACATGAACATATTTATTACACACAAGTTCTGCCCAACCAACAGTTCTTCATTAAATTCTTCTCAGAACCTACTCAGGCCCCCTTACTGGGATAATGACCCTTGAGGAAATTACAAATACAACAATTACCTTGGAACTGATCCAACGAATCAATTCCTAGATCCGTCCTTGATCTAGCTTATCTGCATCTCCTTTGTTGCTTTGTGCTCTTTCCTTGGATCCGACACAACTAAGTATCTCACTCACAGCAAACCTACAACGTTACTCATGCATATCTCTTGCTTACTTGAGAGAATCTCTCTCTCAATGTCTCATGCCCCTGCACATCTCAGTGCTCTCTTTCCAACAACAGGCCCTCTCAACCCTCTTTGCCAACAACATGTCCTCTCGTCCCTCTTTGCTATCAACAAGCCCTCTCGACCCTGCACAAGACGCCTCTTTTGCTCTCTTGCCGACCACAAGAATGAATCACTCACCCTTGTACTTATACTTTTCCAAAGGGTACAATACCATGGGTTATCAGAATACCATGGGTCTATGGGTGCAAAGGCCCATCACTTGCTTGCCCCACACGTGAGAATACTCTCGATACTACCGAAAAGATCAACACATGTATGTGGCCTGTCAACTGTAGTGGCTAGATGGTGGCTCACAGGACTTGTCTTGGCCCACTTACCCTCCATGTGCATGACTCCTTGAAGGTTGTCTTGTTGGCGACTGTAGTCTATCAGCGATTCATAGCCCACACACGTGGCAATTCTCTCAACTCAATGTTCCCCGCATTGTCTGTCGGCGGCTAACTCGTCTGCATTTCCGTCCAGTGGCCCAACAACTATGGTGGTTGGTAGCTTGTCAGAGCTATTGCAATACCCTCACACACCCTAACTCCACTAGCGATCGTTGCTCGATAAAGCCTAAGTGAATGCCCCAAAACAATCTGCTATATCCGTATCAATGGCAAATAGCTAATCTTTAAGATTTGTAACCTCCATGAGGAAATTTTTGACAATCTTTGAATCACCCATGCATGTTTGGGAAAACTTGTCCTTCAAAAGTATCTTCCTTGAGATGTTGACACTGATAAAGAGCAGTGAATGCCTCAAACATATCCTTAGCTGATTTTCCTGCTACGTGAGGAATTAAATGGTCCTTCACAAAGTCCAAAATTATCCTTAGCCTTAGCAATCTTCTTCTTGTACTCAACCAATTGTTGAGGATCAGTCGGAGAAGTTATTGTACATTTGACCATACTCCATAGATCAAGCTCTTTCATAAGCATCTACAACTCAAGCTTCCAAGGGATGACATTAAAAACCCCCTCTGATTGATCACTCCATGAGGCCTGTCATGTTGGTAATTAGCCATGTCACAACTTAAACAAAATAGCAGTTCAACCAATAGCAAATCAGAAATCTTTCATACGTTGAAAGTCATTCAAAGGCATTCAAAACACATCAGCCTCTCACATGGATGGAGTTCTATTCTCACATAAACTTAATGGCCTCATGCCACCTGAAATCCTCATTCGCGTCAACTCCCTCTCATGGGGAGTTTCTTTCTCCATTTGTTGAACATAAGATTTCAGGAAGACAGATCCAATACCATGTTGAAATTTTGAGTCATGATATGCAGATCTAAAATTACATCTGAAAGAAAACTTTACAAAACACCAAACGAACCTTCATTTCAAAAACAAAACATGTAAAATGATAGATCAGGGAAAAAAAACACCACACATAGGATCAATCCACCAAGTCTTGAACAGTAGATTTAAAAAATACCCCTGCTGTAAGTATAAAGCAGCTAACAGATCTGCAGCAATAATATTCATAAAAAAAAATTAGCTAGCTTGAAAGGAAATTACAATGGTCAAATACAAGAGAGAAGCACTCTAGATAGGTGAGCGCTCTCCTTGCATGAGTTCTCTTCAGTTAATTCACCCTCTAACTCTCCTGCTGCTTCTCACAAGCATGCATGTCTAAGTTGCACGAAACGGGGAAACAGGGAAGCGAAACGAAACGCGACCTCCCCAAATTTTGGAAACGGGGAAACGC
>APFE030291334.1:262368-298270 GCA_000404065.3 Pinus taeda | reverse complement strand
AATTTATTAAGAATAATAAATTCAAAATATAAGTTCTGCTCATCGGATTAAGACTATTTTTATATGGATTTTACACCTCTCAGAAAGAGGAATCCAACAAAAATATTAGCCTCTTAATCTGAGCATCTTAACATGGAGTTTGGACCTAGTTGTCCAAATTTAACAAGGCTTTTGTGATTCATCATAGTTATAAGAAGAATTTCGGCGTAAATCACATAAAGAAAGACCTTTGCCGACACGTTTCGAACCAACTAGTGTGGTTCATCGTCAGGACAAGTTGAAGAGACAGATGCAGAGACATCTACTCATGCAGAGACCTTCAGCAGGGGGAAATTTCGAGCCAAGTGGGCAGAGGGATCACATGCATCCATACCTCCAGGTAGGAGGTGGGGCGATGTGGAGTGACAGTCCCAAGAAGGCTAGAATAGGGGCAGGATCATTGAGGTACCCAACCTCTTTGATTAGACCTTGCTACGGGAGCCCCGACGAGGAGTAGCAAGACTCGCTGAGCAGGTAGAGACAGATGCAAATGGAGTGGCAGAGAAAGCTACAGTGCAAGAATCCCAAGACAGTGCAGAGCTAGCAAACTACAACAATGCGAGAGGCACAGGAGTGTTGCACCAGTGCAGGATGGCACATAGAGGTGTGCAACGGTGCGAGATACATGGAGTGTTGCAACAACTCAGAGGTCATAGAGGGAGAACTTGTCAGCGGCAGAGGAAGCTTCAGCATCAGAGAATGTTTCTAGCCGAACAGGGAGGTCAGTTGGGAGATTTTTTGTTTCTAGAGTTGCTGGAGCAACAACACTTGGGAGAAGTATTGCATGCAAAACATTCCAAAGGTTCAGGATTGAGTTCGAGTTCAATGACTTTCTTGTTGAAAGGGAGTGTTGAAAATAGCAACAAGAAATGCTAAAAATAGCACTGCTATAAATAGCAGTTTGGGTACCAGTGTTGGACATAGCAACAAGGAATGAAAAAGGGAAGTGCTAAAAATAGCATCGCTATAAATAGCATTTCGGGTTAGATTCGAATTTTAGTTAGTCCCTGAACTAAAATTGAGAAGTAAAATTTGAATTTGATCTTAGCAGCTGTTTGTAAAATAATTAATTAATCCATCTTGATTTAATTAGTTGTAGGAAATCAAACATGAAGTCTATGTGTAGGCATGCAACAGTTTCTCCATTAATTGAGGAATTTATCCCTTAGTTAAAGAGATAAGGATGAGTTGTAATTAGTTGGCCCAGCTAACTGAGTCAAGTCCAATGAGATTAGTTCAAATAGTTTGTTGAACTAATTGTGAGTTCAGTTAGTTAATGCATGCATGCATGTAACTATTGCACTTCAAATCACTGAATATTCTCTCATAAATAACTCATGTATGTCAGTTCAGTCAGAGACCCAGTTGAAATCAGAGGAAGGGGCAGTGTACTATCAGTTGGAGGATTTTTCCTGTATAGGAAACTCATCCATGCAGAAGAAATGATCTCCTTCAGGATTGCGCAGTTAGATCAGAGGTTAGTGAGTGTGTGAAGAGGCCAATTCACACAAGCAGCAGCACTGGACCCCAAGGAAAACTGCTCAAGGAAATAGGAGGCTTGGAGGGCAGAGGAGAAGGTTTGGAGAAGCCTTTGATTGTCTATGTGCAGCGGTTTTGATTGCAGAGAAAGCAGGATAGCTTGAGAGCTAATTCTTTTTGTAATCTGGACATATTTCCACTTGTATGATAATATAGAAATTGGGGTTTTAGGCTGAGGCTTTCCCCACGTTATTCTTCTGTGTTCATGTGCGATTGATTTCTCATTCTCAGTTATATGTGTTCTAATTGATCTTGCTCATATTCGATTAAGCTTCTGCAAAGTTTGTTGTAGAAGTAGATCTTGTATTTTGCTTTAGTACAAATCTGTTGATCTACAGTGGGAATTTCTACAGAAATAACTGACTTAATAGAACAATCAAGGCTCCACTTCACACACACCCACACACACACACAAACCCCAAAGGGTAGTTCGGTTTGTTTAAGTACAGCACTGTCCTACCGCTAACCCATGTTCAATTTCTTTGGTCAGGATCAACAGGTTCAGTGGTAGGTGGTGGTGGGGATGAAAGTCCACAGCTAAGCCCCAAAGAGTGAGGTGTACTAGTCTACACCAACAGTTTCACTATAAATGCCATCTACAAAATGTAGGGGAGCATCCCTCAGTGTTGTTTCCTTGAGAAGATAGATAAGTGGATAGATATCCTAAAATAATCATAATGATATGAAATTGGGCAGATTCAACCGAAAAAGACTTGGTCAATGTCAAGTGAGTTGTGGTCGAACGGTAAAGTCATAAGTGCTTTCATTGCAAAGACCCAAGTTCAACACTCATCAAGACATGAAAACTGTGATAATGTGACAAAGTCGTGCATTAAAGTTGTGGTAACGCAACAAAGTAGTCTTGTACAATTTGTTAGTGAAGACTTCAGGATCATTGTGTTCAGAAACATTTTGTCAAAGTTTCGGACCTGCAACACACGATCCACCATCAGTACATATAAAGAAGGAGATGTGGATAAAAAATCACTGAGGAACTCAGCTAATTAATGATATAGAATAAAAACCCTGGAGATAGAGAAAACCTAAGACCAACCCAAGTCGACTAAATAAATATAAAAAAAATAAAAAATAAAACATAAAACAAAAGATGAATAAAAACCATAAGGAGAATAAAGCTAAATAAAAGGCAAACAAAAAAAAAATCCCCAAGAAGCAAACAAATAATAAAAACACAACATAAAAATAAGAATGACATTGAGCAAATAATAAAGAGATAGATCAACAAAATTGAAAAAAAAATAAGGCTCCGAAAATAATTAGAAAAAAATGTCAATTGGGTTTTGTTGAGATATGTAACTAGGTTTGGTTTTCATAATGACATATGTAATCATGATTTTATGTATTTAATGAAAAGAGAAAAATAAATTTACTATTTTGAGTCTTGACTCTTGAGGCATGGGTTTCATGCTCAAGAGAAATTATTTTATAGGTCAAGCACCCATTGAGTGCTTCTATGTTTGTCATAAAGTCAAACATAGAAGCACTCAATTTTCTTGATCTTTTGGGAGGTCGACCATTTCCATATTGAGTAGCGAGAGCATTCCTTTATCCTTTGTTGTTGAACCTATAATTCTTTTGATTGTTGTTGCTCCTGAAATTGTTGCAGTTGTTGTTGTTATCATCATCCCGAGGTGTATCCCTTTTATTGGGACACTTCCTAGCATAGTGGCCAAACCTGTTACAAATGAAGCATCTTCCCTTCTTCCATCTTTGAACCCTTGTCTTCCTTGTCCTTGTTTCTTTGAACCAGCATTGTTCTTCTTTTTAGTATGAGCGGAGAATGCAGTAAGATCATTCCTATTTGAAGGCATGTCTTTCTCCATCATCATTGTCTCTTCTTGAGTACACCTAGTCAACAATTCATCAAAACCTGGAATCTGGTCATTGTTGACGATAGTAGTATTGAACACATCCCATTCACGAGGGAAACCTCCAAGGGAAATGAGAGTGAGCTCCCTGTCAGCTATAACTTCTCCAATGGATAGAACATTTTTTATTTCAGTAATCCTCATGAAGTAGGATTTGATATATTGTCCTCTTCCCTTCTTTATGTCCTTCAACTTGTTCTTGAGAAAAAGGACTTGGTTTGCATTGCTATTTTTAAACATGCTAACCAACTTGTCATACATCTCCTTAGATGTGCCTAGATCGGAGATGTAGGCAACTAAATGCTTGTGAATAGAATCCCTGATGATCTTCTTCGCTTTGACCTCACCTTTCTTGTACTTTGTCTTAACGGCAGCCGATGCATTTGAAGGAGGTTCAACAATCTTTCCTTGCACATAGTCCATAGTATCATGCTCTTCTAAAGTCAAGTCAAAAGACATCTTCCATGCATGATAATCAGACTTATCATTGAGCTTGTCATTAGATTTGAAGTAAGATGAGGATGTCATTGAATCTTGTCCTTGTCCAACAAATCTCAATGATTTCTTTTCTCACTCTTGCTTGGGCTCTGTCTTCACCTCAGCTCCGATACCATGTTAATTTAAGATAACAATGGTATGTTCTATGTTTTAGAGCAATTTACTTCAATTTTCTTATTAGCCGAATATCAATTTCTAGATTAGCAATCACATAAACATTGATAGTAAATGCAGATAGAACACATGACGAGGTCTTTGTGCCAAGACCTCGTCATGGCACAAAGATCAAGTTGGCCTACATGAAGAGACAAGTCGGCCTAAAGGAGCAATTTGACCCATTGAGAAGCCTATATAAAGAAGACTTCGACCTCATTTGGAAGACACACTTCACTCACACAAGTTCAATCACAAGGAAGGAAAGAAGTGTGAAAAAGAAGAGGACAAAGGAAGAAGAAGAAGTCGTGTTTTGGGATTGTTTTTGGGCTATTTCTCTCCACATATGCAAAGGAATTAGGTTTCATGCTACTGTAGTAAAGCGAAGTTGCAGAATAGAAGTTAGGTCGTCAAGAAGAGCTATTTGGGAAGTTGAATTCTCTAGGAGAGAGAATCTACCCAAGCAAAGAAGAGAGGAGCAGAAATACACCATTATTTATGTCACGTGCAAGGGTTACGGTTTCTACAAAAAAAGCTAATGGGCAGGTCGAAGTTGCAAAAGAAGTTGTAGGGTAGGTTGAAGTTGCAAAAGAAGTTGTTGGGTAGGTCAAAGTTGCAAAAGAAGTTGTAGGGTAGGTTGAAGTTGCAAAAGAAGTTGTTAGGTAGGTCAAAGTTGCAGAAGAAGTTGTTGGGTAGGTCGAAGTTGTAAAAGAAGTTGTTGGGTAGGTCGAAGTTGTAAAAGAAGTTGTTGGGCAGGTTGAAGTTGCAGAAGACACTGCTAGGCAGGTCAAAGTTGCAGAAGGAGCTGCTGGGCAGGTCGAAGTTGTTCAAGGAGTTGTTGGAAGTCAGATTCGCAGAAGTTGCTAGAAGCAAGGTTTGACTTGGTCTTAGAGGGTCTTGGTCAAGGGTCAAAGATCTTGGAATTTGTCAATTTAAGGTATATAAGAAGAGAAGAATTAGGGTAGGTTTTCCTCTCAGTTGAAGAGGTTTTGGCCCTGGTTGATCGCCTACATCTTGTGTCCTATTGTCTCATTGTTCTTTATGATTTGGTAGTTGTTTGATGATAGAGAACACTAATAATAATAAAGGAAAGAAGAAGTTAATCAAGAAAAGTAAAATTGCATCACTATCAGTTATCAAAGTAAAAGAAATCACCTGCACTTGCTGCACCTAGATTTCTCAACATGGTACCCGAGCTAAGGTGACAAATCGAGGGGTAGCTCAATAAAGGACACCCAAGGATCGAAGTGTGAGAAAAGTATCAAGGACATCAAAGCATCAAGAAGATTCTCTCATCTCCAAGGCATTTTGAGGATAAGAATCATACCATCATCTTGAAGGAAGTCAAAACCCTAGTTCGTTCGAAGAAAGACGTTGTCATCGTCAATAAAGGCATTAAGTTGAAGAGTTCATCTTCACTTGACAAGTAAGTATTCTTATTTCTATAGCAAAACCTAGTAAAATGACTTCATTTTGCAAGGACAACTGTCAACAACAAATTGGTTTGGTCATCACACTTCCTTGCATGAAAAAGGAGGATAGACTTAGTCCTCAAAGAAAATGAAGTTATTGATCATGTCAATGGCAAAGTCTCCAAACCATCTGAAGGGCAAGCACTATCTAAATATATGAAAAAGGATCTAAGGGCTCAAAGGATTCTTATAGAATCCATCAAGGATTCCCTCATCCCCTATGTAGCAGAGTTGGAGACATCAAAAGGGATATATGATAAACTAGTAGAACTATTCTCTGAAAGCTCGACAGGAGAAGTCATATCACTAAGATCTGAACTATACAAGTTGAAAGCATCAAAGGATGAAGGGATATCTACATGTCTTATTAAAGCATCACAAAAAACGAATCAACTTCACGATCTAGGAGAGATGATATCAGATAAAGAAATGATTATCATCGTTTTAAATGCACTAACTGATGAACAAGGTAACCTTGTATCAAAGGCCTATGAAGAGAAGAAAGCTATCCCATTAAATAATTTGTGGTGGAGGTGGTTGACAAAGATGGAGGAACTATGATTGGAAGTTCTTGGGAAACAATGTGTGAATAAAGAAAGGAAGAGATCACGAAAGATGCAACTATGGAGAAGGCAATCAACATCCAATGACTAAAATATTTGACTATGATATCTCCATGGGAAAAGATATGAAGACTCTGATGAAGTCTAGAAAAGAAGGAGGCCCTTGACATTGTGTGTGTCAAATATATGTGTGGGATGTTGATATTGCAAGCAAACAGATGTTGTGATGAAAGGCCATCATAAAAGATAACTTTGATTTAATGTCCAATTTGATTTTTGAAAAACATCTAGTTGGGTTAATACAGGGCTACTGAAAGAGAGTTGTAGATGTCACCTACAACTAAGCACTCATATGGTTGAATGAAAGATCCTAGAGGAAACATGACGTGGAAGAGGTAGTTGTACAAAGAAAAAGCCAAATGGGGACTAGAAGATCACTTTCCAACAAAAAGAAGAATGACATGACCAATGTGGCTCGTGAAGGAAAGTGATAGATGGTCAACACCCTACAAAGATGAAGGCTCCATAATATTAAAAAAAAAGAAATTCATAACATCGAATGGAGAAGCGTTGCAAGCAACTGAATGTCCCATGATCTCCATCAATGAATAAAAGGTTGTCGCTGGAAACAGGTCCCTAGTAAAGAGGGAGCCTGGAAACAAGTTTCTAACTTGGTAGAAACTTGGAGGCAAGTCCCTAGAGAGGGAACTTGGGTATATTCTTTCAATGGAATAGGTATATCCTCCCTAGCTGAGAGGAAGAGATAGACACATCATTCTTGTCTTCACTTGGAAAGAAAAGAATGGAGGATTGGGTAAGCATCTAGCATCTGATACTCTTTGAGGATGTGGTAGGGCATCCAAGATAAGAGTAGTTGTAGAGAACCGATATTCTTTGAGGACTGGGAACCAAGATAAGAATAGTCTAGGAAGAACATACCCTACGAACACTCGGGTGGGGTATGCTCCTGGAGAGACAATGGTGAAGGTGTCTATAAATCATTGGTCTCGCCAGCACTGTGCTTTGATCTTGTGGAGAGATAGAGTTGTTAGTCAAGGCCTCGCTATGTGACAATGCTAGATAATATGGTGTTATACAAATGGGTTACCATTCTGACTCTTCTTATGAGAATTCTTCAGATTGAGAATGTCCAACTACCTTGTATGGATTATGAATACCTCCCTAGTTAAGAGGGAGTGTTGAAATATGTAACTAGGTTCAGTTCTAATCATACGTAATCATGATTTTATGTATTTAATGGAAAGAGAAAAATAAATTTATTATTGTGAGTCTTGAGGCATGGGCTTCATGCTCAAGAGAATTTATTTTATGTCAAGCACCCATTGAGTGCTTCTAGGTTTGTCATAAAGTCATTGAGTCATTGTCATGTATTAAAGACCCACATGGGCATGTTACATATTATAAAAGAAAATTTATTGAGTCAAAAGACACTCGAAGACCTTGTCATGGCACAAAGACCAAGTCGGCCTAAAGGAGCAATTCGACCAATTGAGAAGCCTATATAAAGAAGACTTCGACCTCATTTGGAAGACACACTTCACTCACACAAGTTCGATCACAAGGAAGAGAAGAAATGCAAAAAAGAAGAGGACAAAGGAAGAAGAAAAAGTCGAGTTTTGGGATAGTTTTTGGGCTATTTCTCTCCACACGTGGAAGGAATTACGATTCATGCTACTGCAGTAAAGCAGAGTTGTAGAAGAGAAGTTAGGTCTGTCAAGAAGAGCTATTTTGGAAGTCGAATTCTCTAGGAGAGAGAATCTACCCAAGCAAAGAAGACAGGAGCAAAAATACACCATTATTTCTCTCACGTGCAAGGGTTGGCATTTCTGTAGAAAAAGCTACTTGGCGGGTCGAAGTTGCAGAAGAAGTTGTTGGGCAGGTCGAAGTTGCAAAAGAAGTTGTTGAGCAGGTCGAAGTTGCAAAAGAAGCTGCTAGGCAGGTCGAAGTTGCAGAAGGAGCTGTTGGGCAAGTCGAAGTTGCAAAAGAAGTTGTTGGGCAGGTCGAAGTTGTTGAAGAAGTTGTTGGAAGTCAAATTCGCAGAAGTTGCTAGAAGCAAGGTTTGACTTGGTCTTGGAGGGTCTTGATCAAGGGTCAAAGATCTTGGAATTTGTCAATTGAAGGTCTATAAGAAGAGAAGAATCCTGGTGAGTTTTTCTCTCAGTTGGAGAGATTTTGGCCCTGGCTGATCGCCTACATCTTTTGTCCTATTGTCTCATTGTTCTTTACAATTTGGTAGTTGTTTGATAATAGAGAACACTTATAATAATAAAGGTAAGAAGGAGTTAATCAAGAAAAGTAAAAATGCATCACAATCAATTATCAAAGTAAGAGAAATCACCTACACTTGTTTTCCCTAAGATTTCTCAACAGGTTTATCTCAGGTGGTTGGGAGGAATGATTGGGATCCTCCCCACCCAGGTTCAATTGCTGCAAGTGACATGATGCGCTTTGATGTGATGGCTTCGAGCCTATGGTGTAATGGACTGGAACATATATATTCCTCATATGGAATATAACAGTATTTTCCACATAACAAAAACAAAAAAAGAAAAAAAACATAAATAAATATATTAATCACAATAAAGGAGGTAAAATCAAAAAGGAAAAATAAACTAAAGGATAAATTAAGCCAACAACACAACAAGAGTAGAGGAAAACAAAACAATGCAAAGGAAACAACCAAACAAGGGAAAAGAAGAAAGGAAAGACAAAAGTAAAACAAAGCAACAGAAACAGTAGATAGGTTTTGATTCTTGAACAATGGGAAGCCAAGCTCTGCTAAGCTTAAGGCCATCATCCCTATTAAGATATTTGTTTTCCTTCACAATTTCCATAACCTCCCTAATACATCTTTTGGAAAAATGATCCACCCTTGCAAGAATTTTTGTATCCTATATACATATATGATGCTTTGTTTTCATAGTGTGCCAAGCCAAGGCTGAAAACTTATCACAATTATGAGTAATTCAGCTTTATGTGAAAGGCCACCCAATCTCACCAATATAATTTAGACCACATGAGCAAGGGATGTTATAAACACCTTTTTGTAACTTGGGTCAATGGGGTCCTTAACTGATCTAAGGAAGCTCCACATAGTCTAGGGGATCGAAATATGGTTTTGATATGTATCTTTTTGAAGATTCTAGCAATCTTCTCGGATGTGCCTTGGATGTAGGGGAGCACCATCATATGGTCTCCTTCATCCTTGAGCTTTTAGGCTCTAGGGGTCCTCCTCGCCAAGACACAAAAAAGTTGCCAACACTCGGATATGAAGAATAATTCCTATTGACACCTTATAATGGCTAAAACCTATTAATGTTCCAATAGGTATTTTATTGAAAAGGGAATTTCAATCTCTTTGCTACCAGTTTAAAACGTATATCTGTGATTAGTGTCCATTTTCTACTTCTCCTGGATATCCTCTCCCTAAAAAGATTTGAGGATCTATGTAGGAGATATGCAGTTCTTGGATCATTTTTCCATTAGCAACACTTAACTCTCTTACAAAAAGAACTTGCTATCCAAAATTTATCTGCACTGTACCGGAAAATTTTCATGACTATAGTAGCTCCTTTGCACTCACTGTTATTTTGGTGAAACATAACCAAGTGAGTTTTAAATAACAAGAACAACTGCTATGAATGTCTCCAGCTGAAAATGGGATTACATCAAGACAAAAAAGCATCAGAATCATATAAAATTTAATTGGATTCCCCAGTTTCATGCTGCTTCAGATCCTATTAGTAAAATAATT
Organism: Pinus taeda; assembly: GCA_000404065.3. NCBI lineage: Eukaryota > Viridiplantae > Streptophyta > Pinopsida > Pinales > Pinaceae > Pinus > Pinus taeda. The sequence goes on along the minus strand of APFE030291334.1, from coordinate 288,342 downwards.
ATTGGTATAGGCAATTATCTTAATGTCAAGCTATAAGTGACCTGTTAACAACCCTAATATTCAATGCAGTTAGGAAACAAGAGTTAAGAGCTTTGATGCATCTTATTCAAATATTAGACAGGTCTTCTAAATTTTGGTACAAAAGAGCAATAAGATCATTACCAACTAACATATAAGCAAAAATATGGAACCATATTTCTTGATAAGGATGAAAAAAGCATACCTTACACCTGAAGCAATGTAAACAGTCAAAGGGAAGGCATCATTTCGAGTTGGAGTTCGACACAGTATACTTTGAAGAGATGAAGCTGCTGAAGGATTATCACATACACATCGCACTTTCACATCACTCTTTGGAGATGAACCTACAGCTCCATCTTGGACAAAGAGTTTTGGGACGGATGAAAGATGAGAAGTGACCTGTATAATCAGATGACTATAATTGAATAAACTAACAAATTAAATGCAAGCATAATACATAGATAAAAAATACAATTGCACAATCTTATTGCAATTCGTGCATGATGAGATTATATATTCCATCTCAGCTTTCAAAGAGAAACATTTCAAATAAGATCATAGATGATAAAACACAATTTTTTATTAGCAGCAGCAAGAAATGATGTAATTGCAAATTATTCTCTGAAAAATCTCACAATAAACAATATAAAAATAGCCCTTGTTTTTCATTAAGACAAAGAAACATCAGGTTATTTACATTCTCAAAGAACTAAGGAGAAAAGGAGTTAATTTCCTGCATAAGAGATTTTTAGTTTTACCCAACTTCTTTTATAATTTACCAAACAAAAACAAAAACAAAACAAATCAGATGCAAATAGTTTGTGGCTTCAAGTTTCTCAACCAGTAACCACAAATAAGTAATATATTTTATGGAAGAACTAGGAAGAGATGGAAACAATCTACTCAGAACTCTTAGTTTGGCTAGAACAACAGTCTTTCAAAACCATTTGAAAACCAATCATTGACCCATAATAGTAATAAGCATGCACTCTTAAATCAACTACAAAAGTTACATAGTGGCATCTAAGCACTTAATGTTGTGCAAATATAATCTTGCAACATGACCCACACCAGCTTTTGGAGGTTTTGCATTGAATAGTGAGCACATTAAAAAACCCCGAAATACAGCAAATATGATGGTTCATTGATAATATGCTTCATCTTTGAATAAGATGAAAGTCTTCAGTAACCTGAGTCCTTCCCCTTTTAAGACAATACTTATGATAAAACATACTCGAAGACTGAAGCCAACCAAAGGTCCTCCTTCTCAATCTATGTTACAAGGTTAGTCAAACTTCAATCTTGAGGTTCGCGATTTGGCGAAGCGAAAAAAAAATTGACGTTTGGCAAACCTCATCGAACCTCATAACCATTGACCAAGTCCATAGCTCAAAACTGATAACCTCATGTCACAATTCAACTTTGTAATCTATCCTTGCAGTTTCCAAGTCAATAGCATTTTTTACGTTTAATGATCTTGATTTCTTACTATTTTATGCTATATTTCATTTTAAAGTTAACATATGCATATATATAGAAAATGTATATAGACGAACCTAATGGCAAACCCCATCGGAATCTCATCAAAAAATTCGAACCCAAAATGAAACTACTCGGTGCCAGTATCAGCATAAGAAAACTTAACGACCAAATACAATTCAAATCAACATGACAACTTCCTTACAAGCCTGAACTGACACCATCCAGAAAGTGTGCATCAGCCCAAGCATTCTTCCTTTTTATTATTGATCTGTGACGAGATTCAGAGATTGAGCAAGTTCTTGATTGGAGTTGTCATGATAGAGAGGAGTTCAGCTTTTAATGTCCAAGTATGGGCACTTGTTGTAGCAGGTTCGGCACGAATCAGAGTAACAGTTCAGTTGTGCTATGGATGCGTTCATAATACATATCCTACCATGCAGTCCCAGAAACAAGACAAATGTATGCATGTGCCAGCTATAGATAGGATAGGAATAGGTGTCTAGGTAAGGAATAAGCATTGATCCCTACAAGATAAGGCATTATTGTGTGGCTTTACTATTCTTAAAGGTGTAGTTGACTTGAGGATAAAGATGCATGTTGAGCACTCTAATTCAAGACACCTTAGGTTAGGGTTTGCTTATTTAAGTAAAGTACATGCAGTGCAATTAAGAAACGGATCTCTAAAAGGAATCAGGATGCATGCCTCAGATCATCTCCAGTTGAGGTGTTGTTGCACACGTGTCCAGATTCACTTTACTTACTCTCCTTCCTAGTCTATAAAGGAGAAGGCAGGGATATAAATTTGGTTCATTCAGTTCAGCAGCGAGCAGTGAATTATCTTGCTGTATTTTCCCTGTAGCAGATTTCAGTTCAGACATAATGAGAAAGCAAGAACAAATGTTGACAGACCATCTACTGAGTTTCTGTTTTGATTTTAACAGTGATTTAGCAAGGACACAGTAAATTCTGTTTCTTCTGCTTAATAACAGTGATGTGTTTTAAGATAGACCTGTGAGTTTCCATTATAATTTTCTACAATATATGTTTGTAGATTTCAGCACTATTAGAACAGCAGTTTTGAGCATCTTTCAGGTTTCAGCTATCTAGTAGTTTAAGAAATCTTCTATTGCAAAGTCTGCACACCATGGCTTAGAAAATCTAACAATCTTCATGAGCCCATCAATGCTAAACAGTGATGAAGAATCAATCATGTTTACTCATAAAGCGTTATTTTGCTAAAGTAGGCATAAAGCTGAAGGAGATACAGTTTTTCAATGCAAAGAGAGTGCAATGAAAGAGAGGACCTTGAAACTTTACAATATCAGGCCAAAAAAATGTCATCTTAAACTGGCAAGTGATTCACTTTAGAGCATAAGTTTCCTCAATTGACAAGACAGTTGTTGAGGACCAGCAACTCCTATGCAGGGAGGCTTGATCCAAGTACTTACCTAGAAGTGTTCCACTAGAGAAAATTTCAACCTTCAATATTCAAGTATAGAGGTGTGCAAAGCAATGCAACATTGGTATGCATCAATGTGATAGTTCCATTATGTTGTGGATGTACTTATATCCTACTGTGCAATTCCAATACTGTGATCTAGGGGCATGCTTATCGTTTATAACACAAACAACTTAGTTCAACACAAGCACATAAACGTGGCTAGACAAATCAAATTCCCATTACAACAGCACACCAACAGTTATAATGGATCATCATCTCCTTCCCTCTATCTCCTCATTTTCCTGACATCTGTACACAATTATTTAAGCATGCAAAATGCATTGTATGCACTTGGGATGTGTTAATTCCCTGACTTCTGATTATAATGGGGTTCCATTCAGGGCGTTGCTGATTGTCAGATAGATAGATGTGTTGTAAAGCTTCATGTTGTTCACATCATTGTTGTAAAAACTTATTTTTTTAAAAGAATTTGAAGTTGCTACTCTGCCCAAATATTTGTGCCAATCATGTATGTTCTTGTGTGAATTCCTTTTCGTTTGTACCTAATAAGCTTCTTTAGTTAACTTTCCCTAATCAGTTGACTGTGTGCAAGATAAATACATCATAGTTGTTGCTGTAAATGCACTATTTCCAGTAGGTACATAAGATTGATCATTGGATAGATTACCCAGCTTAAATCAAGAAACATTGCAATCTACAAATAATTTCCCACAGTAAACACCTGAAGACATGAAGTTTTTCAAGTCACTAAATACAATCAAAGGAAGGTATCCCCAATTTTCCTTGCAGTCCTGATTTGGGGTTTCTATAAAAAAAGGGTGCTGGTGGATGAAAAAGCAGCTTAAAACACAATTAAATTATTAAAAGCAGATAATGCCAGTTCATATTTCAATCAAGCCAAGCATAATTGGTATTCAACATTTCTGAAATTCAGAATAATACCTGTTTCAGAAGCTTGTTGAATTGTGATTTGGAAATATCAGCTGCCCCCAAAGAGAAGCTTCCTCGAGCAAATACTGGAATTCCAGTGGTGGGTTCTGCACTAAAAGCAAAATATCTCACAACACCTCTGCAAATATAGGAACAAAATAGCATTCACAGAAAATTGTTGCACAATAAAATATCTAATACCTGCTGAAGTTGCACCATGCTTCTTTAAATCAGCATCTTTCAAGTTGCGATAGGCTTCCTCCTTTGGGAAAACTTTTTTGGAAGCAAGGGCCCAATTTAACTCATACGAAATTCCTGGACTCTCCCTTCACAGCCAAGCTTGGAAATCAAAAATACTAAATAGAAATAAAATCTTCACCATGCCAAAATGAAATTCTAGTGTGCATGTTTATTGTTTTCCTTTGATCTGCAGGTCCAAGGCTGAGAATATTTTTATAGAAAGGCAAGTTGTAAAAGCGTGGTAACATTTGAGCATTTTATGGCAACACTTTCAGTTCATAATCTGACCTTTTATAAGAATGCCTAAAACAAATTTTTGACAACAAGACAAGCAGAAAAAATAAATAAATAAATAAAAATACCTTGGAAATGGTAGTGGTTCTACATCCTCTTCTGCTAAACTTGCTGTGGCTGCAAACTGTATAAAACTTACATTGTAAGTGGAGGCAAAGGTGCAATGAATGCATTGATAAGCCAAATAATATTAAGCTATTGCTTCTAAGTCCTCACTTACAATGACCTTAAAAATTATTTAAAAATAAAAAACATTCTTTAAATAACAAATAGTTTGTAACCATGCATATACATAGCACACAATTGCTTATGCAAAATTAAACCTGCAGAAACCCTACAAGCTGTCTTCAAAACAAATTTGGAAACTAATGGATTTTAAGTTTTATTTAGAAAGGCAACGGTAAGCCTTTGCTAATATCACTTAAAAGGTGGATAACAGGAAATAATATCCATAAACCAACTACCTCTGTATGTTGACTACAAACTATATGACAGCATAAGAGGAACACTCAACTTGAAAAAACTTTACGTTACACATATTCAATAAGAGAGACTCCTACAAGAAAACCCAGGCTACCAACCCCTAGTAAATGTCAACGACACAAGAAGCAAAAATACAAAAAAAATGTGCATTGACAGTTTGCATACAGGACTATAACCGATATGTACATAACAAAATAAAAATAAAATAAAATATATCAATTTTTACCCTTTATGCCCTCACCTGAAGATCTTCATTGAAAGAATTGAATTAAAGTGGTTCACTTACTTTCACAAAATATGCTTTGAGGTCTTATGCCACTTTCATTTAATTGAGGCAAGCTGCCTGCCATAACCCCTTGGAAATGTGGTGGTTTGTGTGATGGGATCTTCCTGTGATTCAATCCAGCCATCTTCTCCTCTTGCCCTAGGAATAAATCAGACTTTGCTTTGCTTTGGTACTTTCATAATTATTGATGGGAATGGAAATGGCTCTACTCCCTCTTCTACGTCTACCTCTCTTTCTAAAGTTGAATAGTGATTCTCTCTTTCTATGGTTTACCCTCTTGGTTCACCCTTTCTTACTTTTCTTTCACTTTCACTTGTATCTGTTTATCTTTTAGCTTTCAGGAGTATCTTTGGCACACCCACATTATGTTTGTGACTCGCTTTATTTTCTAGTCCCATTGAGCTACTCCTTTGATTACCTGTGTGCGTTAGTAAAATTATCTTATATGTATAAATATAGCATCTTTGATTCTCAAGTTAGAATCATTCATTATGTAGAAGGCCTTAGACGTATGCATTTTAGAAGCTCCCTAGCAGACGTAGTAAACAAGATGGTAGTCTGACAAGTATAGCCTCTGCACAGGCCTAGCTCCATTGTGATCAAAGGAAAAGTTATTTTTTAGAAAGCATGGCCCATGTCAAATCCCTTAAGGACTCATTCATGCTATTACAGAAATCTGTTCAGGTAAAGGAAAGCTCAACTGATTCATTCCTTTCAAATTTGTTGAGGTCATCTAACCGAAACTAAATGTAAGAGTTGATCATGCCTCCTCCTCTCCTCAAGGGAATACAATAGGAAGCATATCTTCTTAAGCTCCTAAGCATCCACTATATAGAGAGCTTGTGGAAGTCTATTGGCTGTCCATCTCCAAAATTTCACCCATTTTTCCACATTATTGGCAGCATAAATATTCACTTGTCAAAGTCGGGACACCCAATAATCGTATGTTCATGTTATTAATATATGTTACATAGATTGTGTCAGTGACTTGTGTTAGCTTTTGGGTTACTCCAAAAGGGTTTACACCATGTTTGGGGTTGCTTCATGAGATTTGGGGTACTGGTGTATATCAGCTCCTAGATGGTCCATGATGGATTGACACACAGGACATGGACCATGACAAATTTGCACATTGGAAATAGCTTGCTCAATTGTTGCTTGACCTCAATTGGGTGCTTGCTTGGCATTCTTCACTATGGTGTTGAAATTCTCTTCACAGCTTGGGGGACATCCTTCATGATGACCACATTGAAGGTTTGCTTGCATGGAGAACGTCCTACTTAGGAGGAGTAGCATCATGCATCTCGAAGGAGGCCATTAGGCCCTAGAAAACATGGAGTAGCTTAGATTCTTTAATGGAGGAATGAAGTTGGTTCAAGGGCTTGGGTGCCAATGTTCATGTAGGGGGAGTGGACCTAGTTGAGTACATGGCTTAGGATGACTTATGGAGTCCATATGGGCTTGTGACGATGCAGTGTGGACAAACCTCATGTAGCTACATCATCTTAAAGTCTTTATTGTTGAAATATATAACTAGGTTCGGTCTTCATAATGACATATGTAATCATAAGTTTATGTATTTAATGTAAAGAGAAAAATAAAACTATTATTGCTATTCTTGAGGCATGGGTTTCATGCTCAAGGTTATTTGTTTTATAGGTCTAGCACCCATTGAGTGCTTCTAAGGCTTGTCATTGAGTCTACAAGTCAATTGAGTCATTGTCATGTATGGAAGACGCTTTTGGGTATGTTACATATTGTAAGGAAAATATTATTTGAGACAAATTAGAGTCAAAGACCCTCCAAGACCTTGTCAAAGTGCAAGCAGCAAGTCGGCCTACAAGTTGTAACAAGAAGCCTATATATAAAGGACTCGACCTCCTTTGTGAAGAGAATCAAGCAAGTTCGTTAAAGATACGAGCACAAGTACATCCAGCGAAGGAGAGAGAAACAAAAGGAGAAGAAATATTGAATCTTTGAAGATTGTTTTAGGGCTAAATATGTTCACACGTGCGAAGAGACTAGGGCAGAAATTGTTGCAGCAGAGCCGAAGTACAGTCACTTCAAAGTTCAAGAGGCCGAAACAAGGTGTCAAAGCTATAGATTGCAAAGCCAAATTTGTCAAGGAAGAAGGATTATCCCAAGAAAAGAAGAAGAAACTCTCAAATCTGCCCTAAATTGTTCACGCGCGTGGAACCACAGAGATTACAGGCAGACTGAGAATTGCAGACCTGTGACAGAATCCGAGCCTTTGAAGATGAGCCGAAATTTGGAGAAGTGAGGCAAATTTGACTTGGGTTGACTTCGTGTCAAGCAAGTTCTTCAAGGAGTTTTGACTTGGTCTTGGAGGGGTCTTGGTCAAGGGTCAAAGCCTAAAGGTCTTGGAATTCATCATTTGAAGTTCTACAAGAAGAGAAAAAATCTTGTGGGTTTTCCTCTCAAGAGAAGAGGTTTTGGCCCTAGTTGATAGCCTATATCTTGTGTCCTCTTATCTCATTATTCTCTATTGTTTGGTAGTTGTTTGATAGTAGAGAACCCTAATTATAATAAAATAAAAGAAGAAGCAAATCAAGTAAAAACACACCACAAGCAGTTATCAAAGAAGAGAAATCGCCTAATTTAGCTACCTCTAGATTTCTCAACACTTACTGTGTATGACATCACCTTGGAGATTGACATGTGTTCCCCTAGAGTGGAATGCTTTACCTGTGTGAGCCTAGATGTGTTTATTATAGATTGTCTGTAATGGCATTCACGAACTTTGTATTGTTGGGCCTGTGTAAAATGGTTTGGGGATGCACATGAATATATATGTTTTTTTCCAAAAATTTCGTATTTGTGTAGTTTTTGGCCAGTCGGTTTTTTTTGTAGTTTTTTCTCCAGTTCTAGTCTGATTCCCAGTTTTTGGATCAACCGGTTCGATGTTAGGTCTGATTATTAAAACATTTGTTCCAACCTCATCAGACTTCAAATGGAGAAAATAGAATTTCATGTCCCATTCAAAATTAGCAGACTTAATAGTTTTCAGGATTTCAAGATCAATGGGTTGCAACATTTTCATTGGATTCTATCATGTATGAGGGTATGTGATTGGCATTTAATCAAGAGCACCAAGCCCTATATGTACCCCAATGTTGGTCATGCTAATCGTTGAACTCCTTTATCATGGCCTTAGCAAAAATGTACCCTTCACTCAAACCAACATCATTGATTAAGCATGTTAAGCTATTTCTACCATATTTTAAGGCTTGCATTAGGCAGTTTCAACAAAATTGGGTGGTGTAAACTAATGTCCCTAGAGGATAGAGGTAGAGGCAAAGGCTATGCAAGGCGGAAAGAATGAAGGATGATACTGATGACAAGGATCCTAATATCAGCAATGGTGGAATACTGCTTGTTGAGGAGTGGTGGAGCATGCATGGTGGCAAATGGCCTATTTTGTAAACATAGCTATTTGGTCATGTTATTGTTGATAGTTGCTAGACAGCCTATTTCATTCCATAAGTTAATGGTCTACTTTAGTTTATGTGGCTTAAAAATTTGTATGTTTGTTTGTAATTGCTAGAATCTAGATTCTAGATGGTCAATGCTTGAATGATTATTCATTAATGTACCATGGATGCCATTTCTATTTTCATTAATGTACAAATATGCATGTTTTCATATATTATGCAACTACTTTGGCCTCCTGTGCGTTTTTTCTGTATATATATATATAGAACAGACACTCCGCTACCAAGGTCTTTTTGAAAAATAACGCTCCCGCTCTACTCCACACTCTGGCAACCTTGTTTTAAAGAAAACAATATGAAGATCTAATTCAAAGGAAAAAAGTAATTTTCAAAAGAGTTTAGCCCCAAAGGCAGACATTTTGCCCCATTGAAACAAAGAAGGAGGTGTTTCATGAAGTGGTCGCCTATGCAGCAAATTCCAAGCAGGCAATGCGCAAGATAGACAATTCCCTAGTTGATTTCTACCTTTGATGTCAGAACGAGGGTAATGTTAACCCAATGGAGCACCAATAATGGTTTCTAGAGGACATGTAATTGTTGTTGCATTGAAGATATGTCACATACTAAGTAGCTCATCTAGAAAACTAACAAGCACCATGTGTGGTTGCCTAGGTGACTTGGTGGATGACAGTTGACCCATGTGTGGCTTAATATCAACAGTTTTTGAAAGGTTCAACAAAATTCCTGGGTTTCAAAATTTTGACACTTTGTATTAAGGTGAGGTACTAGAATGGCAACACTTAATAATGTTACGCTTTGGTGTGATTCATTTTTATGTTACATATTAGGTGTTAGTGACTTGTGAACAATGAATGCAATGTAACGATAAATGTTAAGGTTAGATGTTGGTTAAAACCCAAGTTGCACAAAACATGGAAACATGTGCAAAGTCAAAAACGAGAATGCCTAGAAATGTGACCCCTCCAAAATGGGTATGTGGGAGAAATGTGTTGAATAAAAAAAGAAAAAAATAGATACAGAATTTAGTTTTTTTTTTTTTTTTAATAACAATTATCTTCCAAGAAAATAAGAATGATACACGTAAATGACATTTTAAAAGGAGACCCATGTCTATATTAACTCTTATATATGATTACATGATGCAAATCCCATAGAATGGTGGTCTTAACTAATGCCAATCCCATACCCTCATACATGATAGAATTTAAAAGAAGCACTACAATCCTGCCAACCTTGAAATCCTAAAAACCAGTGTTGATAACATCGGTATCTGCAAAATATCGGCGAGGGTCCAGAAAACATCTTATCGGCAAAATTGGCGAAAATATCGACAAGCATAAAAAATCAATTTTTTTCAGATTTTTAAACATAGCCAATATTTTCAAAATATTGCGATATTTTGCCGATATTTTGAAAATATAGAGAAATTTTACCAATATTTTGAAAATATCGTGATATTTACTCGGCGATATATCGTTTTGCCGAAAATATAGCGATATTTTCAAATATCGCCGATATTATCAACACTGCTAAAAACTATTAAGTCTGCTAAATTCTAAATGGGATATGAAATTCTACTTTTCCATATGAAATCCAACGAGGTTGGAATCACTCTCAAATATCCTAAAACAATTAATGGTAATGTTAAAAATTTAAGTAAAAGGATGGAAAAGGTAAGATAAAGGAGAATGTCTTACAAAGGATAGAAAAGGTAAGATAAAGGAAAATGTCTTAAAATTCAATATTACCATTAATTACCAAGGTGACAAACCCCTCAAATCTCAATCCCCTATCCCTTTTTTTCATAAAGGATCATTGGCAAAGATAAGGGGATATTTTCCTATGGGTTCCACTCCCCTCTTGGAAACTTATGTGGGCTCAAAGACTTCCAAAAGAGTGCCTAAAACATCACTAGAAATGGCTGAAATGCCTTTGAAATATTGTCAGATGTATCATATGCCATTTCAAAATTTGGAAACGTCGTACAGTACAAACAACAATGTTTCCAAGGTGTTGTGTTCCTATTTTGATGTTTCCAAGCATTTTGGGTTTTAAATTTCCATGAAACTTTGCAACTACTAAGATGAGTATCTTAAAACTGAAATCTAGTTTACTTTCACCAAGATACAGAGTCCCTTAACAATTCATAAGCAGCAAAATAAAAAAACATGCACAAATTGACACATTTATTTTCTCAAGAAACCCAACAGGGAAAACCTGCTTGCTTGATGTGGCTATTTTGTTGATTGTTCTTAAGCACTTGGATCTATTACAAAGCAATGTGTTTTGCTTCTCTCTCAAAACTCAGCGGATATAGTTGATCTCGGCCTACCTTGATCATTGCTTGATCTCAGCCCTCTAGCTCGCAACCAATCCTCTGCTTCCTCCTTGACTTGCTACGCAAAACTGCTCTTCTTCTCTTGATCTTTGCGCACTAGAGGCTCCTTAATCCTTGCGCACTAGAAGCTCCTTAATCCTTGTGCACTAGGTCCCTATTTCCTAGCGCACATGAGCCCCTATTCTCTAGCGCAAATCAGCGCCTATTTTATAGGGAAATCTCGATTTCCTTGCACACTTGGAATCCATATTTCTTAGGACCCAGCTCCTCTTTTCTGTGCACAACCAACTCCTAAATCCTAGTGCACTTGTTCCTCCTATTTCTTAGGAAACAATTCTTGTGCTCTCCACAATCAAGTCTCTCTCACAAACTCGTGAGCTTTGTCGTGTCACAAACCTTTGTGCACAAAATAATGAATTCTTTGTACCTTTGTCCTCCTCTTTATAGCCCCAATTCGAACATGCAAGGAGGCCCAGTTCTATTTCAGAAGTCGAGTTCTAATTGAGAGTTAACTGAGAGTTCTTTTGGTCCTTTCTCCAATGAACACTAGAGTTCTTAACTTGTTCTCTCTCCAATCAACACTAGAGACTAACTCGTTATTCCTTCAATCAAGATTGAAGACTAACTCGTTCTAACTGAACTTGTAACTACCACCTCATTTTGTAGTCAAACTGATGAAGACTCCACTTAACTAAAGCTCCAACTCTATGCATGCTAACTTGACGATTATTCCAGTCAACTGGAAATAAATCATCCTAACTGAAGTCTAACTCATGAGCTCGCACTCATATTAAGAGAAGGACAATTCGAGGTCTTCATTGGCTAAGGCACAAGCCAAAAGACCTTTACTCGCTACATTTTCAACACTCCCTCTTAGCAAGGAAGGTACTTCTAGAAGAACCACATCCACCTGGATCGGTCTTCAACACCACCACATTATCCGTTGTTTTAGTTGCTCCCACTGAACTAGAAGACTTCCCCGCTTCCTACTGTGGAATCTAATCTGAAGACTTGTTCCTTCCAACCATGCTCCTATGATCCGAGTCTATCACCTCAAACATAAGTGCCATGTACCCTGTGTATCTTTGTGGTTGCTTACTCTGCCTAAATGTGGTACTAGGACATCCAACTCTCTCATAATCCCCCCTACACAACTCGTACGCCCACCTGGCTCGAACTCTCCCTGTACTGGGAGTCACTGACTAAATGGTTGCCTCCACTCTCTCTGGTATCCTCTCCTCATCTTGCAATGACTCCTTGTCGACCTGTTGTACAACCTGCTTGCCACCTGGCTGAGACTCAATCTATGATACTGGTTGAGGCTCTTGCTTGGGAGCTTTAATTTTCTCTCGCTCTAAGGACTGTGAAATTTCCACGAACGGCAGTAACTGGAAATTGTTCTCCTAACTTATGCAATTTATTTGTCTTCTATTAATTATTAACGGCAAATATCAAATAGCTCACACTGCAATTCTTCACAAATAAAAACGTTGCGGAAAATAAAATATTGGGACTGAGAAAATAATGCGCACACACACACACAATAAATCTGAAACCAATATTTTTGGACAATCATCCCTCGGAACCCTGAAGGGTAAACTAGTGCGACGGATGAGGGTTTTATTATTATCAATTCTCCAACAATTTGAGAGTACAATGATTTGCTTGCTTGATAATGGCAAAGCTCTGGCAAATAATAAACTCCATTGATAAAATAAACTGGAGATTCAAAATCTCCCTCTGCAATTGGCCTCTCCTAGCCAACTCGCACTCTCTCTAGCTACTCGCACTGCCTACTGGAATGCACATTGCTTCCCTCTAGAAATTCGCATGGCCTCTAGGACTCCTTCCCTACAAGTCGAATTGCCTCCAGTAACTGCTAGACCCACTCAGCGCTACCTCCGAGAAATAGTTCAGGCACTAGCACATTGAAACAATGTCTCTCCTGCAACTCGCACTAGCAGATTCGACCTCCTCCTCTACAGATAAATAGACCTCCTTCCTGCCTCTGAAAACTAGAAATCACTCCTCCCAAATCTCTACTGAAACCTTGTTGCTCAGTGTCTCCCTAGCTTCAACTACGCCCTTGCTAAATCACTGCAACTGGGTAAGTCAAACTGCTTGAATGTCTTGTGTATCTTCTCCAAACCCTTCGACTTGCTCATATAATCTTCTATTGAGCAACCAACAGCCATGATCTCATCCCAATCAATGGCTAAGATCGCCTTGACTCCATCAAATGACTTTTCTAGAAGTCTCTAGAGAAAAATCCATTTCCCTCAATTACTCTGATTTAATTAACCAATTTTCCTAAGTTAGACTTAGGAAATAATTAATTGTTGGCTAATTAATCTAATTGAAGTGTTTCTAAGGCGTTTCCTGTGAAACCTGTTCTGGGTTTCGAAGATCTCATGTTCCTTAGCCTCTTAGACACCATAGAGACTAGAACACTTGTCTGCTACTAACAAAAGCAAATGTTCCGTCTTAGCGAGGAAGGTATTCTCCACTACTCCCATATTCTCCCTGAAGAATAAAAACTTGGCCCTACCCAAGGCCTTTGTGAGTATATCCACAACCTGTTGATATGTGGGAATGTGTTATAGTCAAGCTTAATCATGTTGCACACAATCTCTAATGAAGTGGTACCTTATGTTGATATGCTTCAACCTATCATGAAACACTGGATTCTTAGAGAGCCTGATGCAACTTTGATTATCACAGTAGATATTAGTCGAATCTAACCGTTGACCAAACAAACTCATTAGCAATGTTCGAAACCAAATAGCTTCGCATGTGGCCATGCTAGCTACCATGTATTATGCCTCTACAGAACTTAGTGTCACGAACTTCTGCTTCCTGCTGCACCAAGAGACAACCCTTGATCCAATACAAATGCAGCACCCTGATGTGCTTTTCTGATCCATTGAATTATCTGCCCAATCTGCATCTATATATCCACATAACCTGACACCATCACCTAAAGTATACCTCAACCCATACTGGACTGTGCAACACAAGTACCTCAATATATGTCTCACCGCTATCCAATGCACTCTCTTAGGTTCCACCATAAACTAATTGAGAGTGTTGACTGTGAAACAAATGTCTGGCCTTGTGTTGACCAGATACATAAGTGAACCAATGAGCTACCTATACAAGTTCAATCTACATTTGTGTCCTCCGATGCATCTACCTTCCTCCTGTTAGTAATCATAGGCATGGACATGGGTCTACAGCACTGCATCTTGAACCTCTTGCGGATCTCCATAGTGTATCTCCCTTGCCCAAGGAAGATCTCCCCATCCGCCTACCATACCTCCAGGCCTAGGAAGTAATGCATCAGCCCCAAATCCTTCAATCTCAAATTTTGTTGCCAGGTTCTTCTTGCAGTCCTCTATGAGCCCTGATGACTCTGTCAAGAAGAGATCATCCACATACAACACTAGGATGAGTGGCTCACTTCCAACCATCAAATAATAGAGATTGGAGTCTATTTCGCTCTTCACGAAGCCCATCTGCTACAAGTAGTTGTCTATCCAACCATACCATGCCTTGGGAGCCTATTTGAGCCCATATAGTGCTCTCTTTAGTCCGCACACGTGTGTGCCTCTCTCAAGCATCTTAAGCCCTCTAGTTGTTCGATATATAGCTCTTCTTCTATCACCCCATTCAAGAATGTTGTCTTGACGTCCATCTAGTGAATCTACCATCCCATTTGCGCCGCTAGAGATGTCACTAACCAGATGGAATTATATCTGGCCACTAGTACAAAGGTCTCCTCTTAATCAATCCCTTCCTTCTGCGCATACCCTTTAGCCACGAACCTAGCCTTGTACTTCTCTACACTGCCATCTGCAATGTACTTGATCTTATAGAACAAATTTGTAGCCTACAACTAACCTATCCACAAGTCTAGGCACGACCTCCCATACATCATTTATCATGATGGAGCTATACTCCTCCAACATGGCATCCTGTCACACCTAATGTTGTGCAGCCTCCTCATAGCTGGAAGGTTCCTTGTTGACGACCTCTGTCGCCAACACCTTACACCTGTCTAGTTGTCTACGCTCCGTCTTGCCCGTCCTAGGAATCCCCATAAACTCCTGCGCATTCTTTAGCGTCTGATGAACTTCTCTATTGGTTCTACCACTTGTGGTGGGTGGTTCTATCAGCTCCTCATCCTGCCCCTGTTGCTTCGTCTGCTGCAAACTCATTAGACCGCTTGCACCTGAGCCAGTACTTGTACTGGTATCTGTACTCGTGCTCTGTTGACCCTGCTGCTGGACTAATGGAACTTCTGTTGGCTCACTCTGATCACCTGTTGGCAACTCGCGAGGTCTCCTAAACACCTTTTCCTCCATGAACTTCACATCATGTCTCACAATGATCCTCCTGCTACTCGAAACATAGGTCCTGTATGCCTTGGATGTTTCGTTGTACCCAACAAAATATCCTTTCTCTGCAATCTGATCTAACTTAGTGTGTTTGTCATCTAGCACATGGCAGTATGCTATACTACCAAAGATTCTGAAGTAACCAACCTCTGGTTTCTTCCTCGAGAAGACCTCCTCTGGTATCATCTTCCCCAATGCTTTGCGAGTAACCCTATTTTGTCTGTACATCGTTGTGCTACATGCCTCTACCCATAGAAACTTGGGCATATCCTGGGCATACATCATAGCCTTTGTTGCCCCAACAAAAGTCTTGTTCTTATGCTCCATTAATCCATTTTGCTATGGATTGTATGAAGTTGTCCACTCCCTCCTAATGCCCTCCCTCGCACACAATCCCATGAAGCCACTATCTTCTCCATTGTTTTTACGAAGCACCTTGATCAATTTTCATGTCATGTTCTCCACAAGAGCCTTGAACTCTTGAAAGCGACTGAAGACCTCATCCTTTGTCTTCAAAACGTAGATCCAGGTCTTCTCGGAGTAGTCATCTATGAAAGTAACGAAATATTTGTACCCTCTAAAAGATCTATTGGACATTGGGCCGCAAATGTCTGAATGTACAAGCTGCAACACACCATATGTTCTATTGTCACTTCTTGGGAATGTTGCCTTAGCTTACTTCCCAAGTATGCACCTCCTCCACACATCATCGTGTTTCGTGTTTAATTTTGGAACAATCGCCATTGTCTCCTTAAGCATCTTTAGTGCTACATGGTGTAAAAGTCCCACTCTCCTATGCCACAATTCACCTAAGTCTCTACCACTGCTACTTAATATGTTGCTTCGAACACCAATCTGCTTCACCTTCTTCGCCATTGTCTCCTTAAGCATTTTTAGTGCTACATGGTGTAAAAGTCCCACTCTCCTATGCCACAATTCACCTAAGTCTCTACCACTGCTACTTAATATGTTGCTTCGAACCCCAATCTGCTTCACCTTCTTCCAACTCCGGTGCTTAATGAACACCTTTTTCCTTACGAAGTAGACGTCATATCCCTTATCATGTAGTTCAGAAACTAAAATTAAGTTCATACCCAAACCTGGCAAATGCAACACATCTGTAACATTGGTGCTTGTGCCTAACTCCCTCTGAATATTAGTGGTACCTCTCCCTACTAGAGTACACTTCGTCTTGTTTCTCATCTGTATCTGGAAGTCCATCTCCTCACTGTAGCTGGAGAAGTAGTCTCTAACCCCCATCATATGTGTTGATGCTCTATTGTTTATGTACCAGACACCCTACAAAGTCAAGCTAGAGAGACAAGTTATCTGAGTATATTCATCTTCCAACCTGGAATACAAATCCAAATTATCCTGGTCTCTGAATCCTTTTATGGTCATCTTTGGAAAATTTGCGAACTCAAATACACCAGAGAAATTAATAAACTGGGTAAAAACCTCATGTGCTTTCTCTTCCAGGCCAGGCATTGATTTACGTCTACAAAACCCTTTTGTTGCAAACCCTTTTGCTGCACACCCTTTGCACTAAATCTGCTCTACAAAATTCAAACTATCTCCAGAAATCCTTTCGAACAACCTCACTGCCTGATGTTGCTCACTGGGACAACTCACACTTCCTCTGGGTCACCTCCCTAGACATGAAATCAAACTACTGCCTCCAAAACATGCACTGGTTGACTGGCCTGCACAGATTTGCTCTCCAGTGCACTAATCTATCTGATCTACACCAACCTCGCTCAGAGCTATAGCAACCTCTCTTTTATACCATATGAAATTTCCACGAACTGCGGCAACTAGAAATTATTCTCCTAAATTATGCAGTTTATTTGTCTTTTGTTAATTATTAACGACAAATATCAAATAACTCACACTACAATTACTCGCAAATAAAAACGTTGAGGAAAATAAAACACTGGAACTGAGAAAATAATGCACACACACACACAAAGAATAAATCTGACACCAATATTTTTGGACAATCATCCCTGGAAAAACCCCAACAGGAAAACTAGTGCAGCAAATGATGGTTTTATTATTATAAATTCTTCAGCAATTTGAGAGCAAAATGATATGCTTGACTGATATTGGCAAAGCTCCAACAAATAATAAACTCCATTGATAAAATAAGCTGGAGGTTCAAAATATCTCTATGCAACTCGATCTAGCCTCTCCCAGCCAACTCGCACTCTCTTTGGCTACTCGCACTGCCTGCTAGAATGCACACCCCCTGCCTCTAGAAATTTACGTAGCCTTTGGGACTCCTTCCCAAAAAGTCAAACTGCCTCTAGTACTTGCTAGACCCACTCACTCTGCCTTCGAGAAATAGTTCTAGCACTGGCACAATGAAACAATGTCTCTCCTGCAACTCACACTAGGTAAATTGGCTAACTCGCACTAGCTGATTCGGCCCCCTTCTCTATAGATAAATCGACCTCCTTTTTGCTTCTAGAAACTGGAAATCACTGTGGAAAATTTCCCCCCAAATCTCTATTGAAGCCCCGTTGCTTGGTGTCGCCCTAGCATCAATTGTGCCCTTACTGAATCACTGAAACTAGGTAAGTAGAATTGCTTGAATGTCTTGTTTCTCTTCTCCAAACCCTTTGACTTGCTCTTATGATCTTTTGTTGAGCAACCAACGGCCATGATATCATCTCAATCAATGGCTACGATCATATTGACTCCATCAAATGACTTTTTCGGAAGTCTCTAGAGAAAAATTGATTTCCCTCAATTAATCTGATTTAATTAACCAGTTTTCCTAAGTTAGACTTAAGAAATAGTTAATTATTGGCTAATTAATCTAATTGAGGTGTTTCTAAGGCTTTTCTTGTGAAACCTTTTCTAGGTTTTGGTGATCTCGTGTTCCTTAGCCTCTTAGACACCATAGAGACTAGAACACCTATTTGCTCCTACCAAAAACTAACAAGGACACCCTCAAAGCTCTGTTTTGCACACTTCCTACCTTGTTGCTCAAGGTTGTGACTGTCTCAACCTATAACAGGTACAGATTCTTTATCCTCACACCTATCTGCTTCTTACATCTAGAAGCTAAGTGCTTGAGGTAAGCCTTACCTCTGTTGAAGATGACATCATAAACCTTATCCTCAAAGGGTAGCTACCGAGACAAGATTCTTCTTCATACCTGGAACATAGAGGACATCTTTGAGATGAGAGAGCTACCTTACTCTGTCTCAAAATTGACAGTACCAACTCCCCTAGTTGCGTACTTGCCATCATCTCCTAGCTCAATCTGAAACTGCATGTCCTCCTCCTTCAAGCGACTGAAATACTCCTTGTTCCCAGTCATGTGGAAGGATGCTCCTGAATCAATATAGCATACATTGTTGTCTGTTGAGCTTGCCATGCAAGCTATCAATGAGAAATCTTTCTCAAACTGAGAAGAAAATGCATCTACCTCAGTTGACACAGTGACATGATCCTTACTGGACTCCTTCCAATTAGAACACTTAGTGCAATAGTGTCTGAACTCATGGCAATGGAAGCACTTAATCTTGCTCAGATCCTTCTTCTTCTTCTTGCCCTTCTGATTGGACCGGCCTCTCCTTGGCCCCTATTGCCCTTGCCTTTGCTACCTTTTCTTGCCAAGGCAAAGTTCTCTTCGTCCTCTTCTGGCGTTGATCTCATCCCTCTCTGGCTCTCTTCTTGAACATTATCACTCCATAGTCTTTCCCAACTGGGAATATTCTGTTTGCCACTTACTGCATCCTGGAAATTTTCCCAAGACTTATGAAGTCCCAAAAGTGCAAGACTCACAAGGTCATTGTCTGCTACAGTCACGCCCACTCCATCTAGCTTATCCCAAACCTAAGTGAACTTAGATACGTGATGATGGGCTCTCCTTTGCTCATCTAGATACTTCTTAGCTTCTCCTTGAGAGCAAGCTTCCTGGCAACATTGGAACCCTTATATAGATCTAAGATGGCTTTAAACATCTCATATGTTGACTACTTCTCATGGAGATGAGGGATAATATGATCTCTGATCCCCTCTAGAATGATCCTCCTCGCCTTGGCGTCATTCTTGTTATGTTGAACCAACTGTTGGGCATCTTGATGTGGAGCTATCTAGCTCTTTACTAATTCTATCACCCCATTATATTTCAACACCACTAAGATCCACTCCTTCCATGAGCAAAAGTTTGAGACTCCCTCCAAACTGTGATCTGACCTTAGTCCTTAAAACGCCATACTGTTATCCAAAGAACATCTCTACTCTTCAAAGTTCAAACTTTAGCACAAGCCTTCTACTTGATTTTTGTTGTTCACTAATTGGTCAATCTAGTGTTGGTCTTTATATTGATTTTTGCTCTGATACCATGTTAATTTTCCAGGAAACTTTGCAACTATTTAGATGAATATCTGAAAACTGAAATCTAGTTTACTTTCAC
Source organism: Pinus taeda (assembly GCA_000404065.3). Taxonomy (NCBI): domain Eukaryota; kingdom Viridiplantae; phylum Streptophyta; class Pinopsida; order Pinales; family Pinaceae; genus Pinus; species Pinus taeda. Next base: position 268,507 of record APFE030291334.1, on the reverse strand, counting down.
CAAGATATAGAGTCTCTTAACAATTCATAAGCAACGCAATAAAAACATAGAGATAAAAACGCATGCACAAATTGACACATTTATTTTCTCAACAAACCCAACAGAGAAAACCTACTTGCTTGATGTGGCTATTTGATTGATTGTTCTTGAGCACTTGGATGTATTACAAAGCAATCTATCTCTTTGAGAAAGTGTTTTGCTTCTCTTTGAAATCTCAGTTGATATGGTTGATCTCGGTCTGCCTTGATCACTACTTGATCTCGACCCTCTAGCTTGCAACCCATCCTCTGCTGCCTCCTTGGCTTGCTCTGCAAAACCTACTCTTCTTCTCCTAATCCTTGTGCACTAAAGGCTCATTAATCCATACACACAAGGTCCCTATTTCCTAGCGCACATGAGCACCTATTCTCTAGTGCAGATCAACTCCTATTTTATAGAGAAAATCCCTATTTCCTTGCACACTAGGCAGCCCTATTTCTTGGGACCTAGCTCCTCTTCTCTACGCACAACCAACTCTTAAATCCTAGCGCACTTGTTCCTCCTATTTATTTCTTGCACTTTCCACAATCAAGTCTCTCTCACAAATTCGTGAGCTCTGTCTTGTCACACAAACCTTTGTGCACAAAATAATGAATTCTTTATGTCTTCTCCTCCTCTTTATAGGCCCAATTCAAACATGCAAGGAGGCCTAGTTCTATTTTAGAAGTCGAGTTTTGATGGAGAGCTAATTGAGAGTTCTTCTCGTCCTTTCTCCACTCAACACTAGAGTTCTTAACTCGTTCTCTCTCCAATCAACACTAGAGACTAACTCGTTCTTCCTTCAATCAAGACTAAAGACTAACTTGCTCTAACTGAACTTGTAACTGCCACCTCATTCTGTATTCAAACCGATGAAGACTCCACTTAACTGAAGCTCCAACTCTACGCATGCTAACTTGATGATTATTCTAGTAAACTGGAAATAACTCATCCTAACTGAAGTCTAACTCATGATCTCGCATTCAAACTGGGAGAAGGACAATTCGAGGTCTTCACTGGCTAAGGCACAAGCTAGAAGACCTTTACTCGCTACATTTTCAGCATGGGTACTAGGATGTCATGAAACTAGGCATTTCTACAACATAGGTTAAAACACCTAACCAACTCAGGGTGCTAGAAATATGTGTCATATACAATGATTCATGGTGTGTGAGAGACATAACATTGCAACATTATTAACAAAATCTTCTTTTACAGTGATGGAAACCTGCATGTCATTTTTCAACTTTCAAAGTTCAAACCCATTTAAGCAAAGCTCATCTTCAAGATCATGATATGATCACATGAAGTAGTGGTGTGATCATCCCAAATATTAGCTTTGTTTAATTAAGCTCAAAATATCAAAAAGCAAATAAATTACCTTAGTGTGATCACCATAATGATTACCTTTGTTGGATTTAGATTGAAAGTCAAAAAACAAATAAATAACATACAGATTTGTTTTATCATAATTTACATGTGAAAGAGATATTTAATACAATAAAAATAGTATTTTATTTTCTCTCCTCTACCATAGGTGCATCCTATTTATGTACATCGCTAACCCTGACATACAACCATCAAAATTAAGCATAATCCATGCTAATCTTTCTTTTGACTCTGTGACCCAATCCATAACAACAACAGCAAGTTGGCAAGGAACAAGAGTTGTTACACCTCCTCTTCCTTCATCGCAGGTGGAAGCAAATATGGTCCTATTGGGCCAGATAATTCAAAGAACTCTTAAAAAAAATTGGAAACCTTAACCTCTTACAAACAATATATATCTAGATTTTGAAACAAGGTCCTAACCAGTGTTGCAAATATCTTTGATTTCTCCTTATTGCTCTAAGTTCTTCAAGTTGTTGATATTTTTGAGTTTTTCAAGGCCATGTTTATGCTTACCAATATTTTCCTCAATATTTCCAACAAGTTTATTTCAAACCCTTAGCAATAAATTTCCAAAAATAATATTTGCAACATTGGTCCTAACCCTTCTAACCATAACATTTTTTAAGAATATATGAAACCCCTCACATTCCACAACTCTATCTCCATTGGGTTGGAGGGGTGATAGAATCCATATTATCCAAATCAACATTACCCCCTAGCCCAACCACAACATCAAAGAAATTCGAGGTTGGTGGACACTAGAAACCATGAATAAAATAATTAGTTTTGGGTACTCTAGGAAATTCCAATGAGATCGCAAAGAGCATGCCTTCCAATCACCACTTCAAGAAGTATCATTTTAACAGGACCCAGCAAGCTCCTTCACCACGAAAAAGGGCACAAGCTTACTCATAGCGAGCACAACAAATGTTGACAGTCTGTTGACCTAAACCTTTTGGAATGCTCGAGAAATTGTTGTATTATTGACCTATGCATTCTCCCATACGACTTGAACCCATCCATCTTCAACATTATTGTTAATCCATAGGATTGTTTAAGCTTGAGAAGCTTAAAGAGCTTGAAGAGCTCATTTGAATTAGGGTTGAGGTGCATCAAGTTTGGCCATTGACAAGTAGTCATGAATCTTATGTTCCAAGGTTTGCCACCTAAAGTAGTCATTGGGTGAAGTCCAATTTGATGTCCCTACCAAGCTGCTTAAACACCTTATCCCCAACCCAAATCAACATAGACCCTTTAAGATCTTTTGATGGATCAACTTTCAAACAAACCCTCTTCTAAGAACGAGGGTTAAAGAACCTTTTGTGTTCATCGTAAATAAAGTTGCTCAAAGGCTTGGAAATACATTTGAGGTACAACCATGGGTAGGTCTAGAAACTCTACCATGTGTGATAAGAAAGTTGTGCATTCAACTTAGCTAAAAGGTCCTTGAACCAACAAGAGTATTCCCACATACCCATGGACCACAATGATAGCTTCACATGCAAACACTGTGAGAAGAAAAAATGGCAAAGAACCCTTTAATCAAGTTTTTAGTACTCTAGCCATGCCAACTATGTGGGTCCATAACTTCTTCATAAAGTCCATAATCATGGTCTCTAGAGGAATGTAGCCAACAAAGTTCTCCAAGAGTATGTGTTGCTTAAACTTGTCATGGATAACCTCATCATAAAATAGAAATACCAATAGGAAAAACACCATGTCGTTTTCATTAACTTGCGATAAACCTTGGGGACAAATTTTTTACGCCTCTTTAGGGGTACCATTGTTCACTTGATCACGACACCAACCATGTGGCTCCCATACCACCTTCATAAAGGCCATAACCCTCACCTCTAGGGGAATGTGACCAACAAAGTACTCTAGGAGTGTGTATTCCTTAAACTTGTGACAAATAAACTCATATTCTGAAATAGAAATACCAATGGTAAAATCATCAGGTTGTTTAAATTAACTAATGGGAAACCTTGGGGACAAATTTTTGAGGCCTCTTTGGGAATGCCATTGTTCAATATAGAAAATCCACAAAAATTCTGATTTGCTTGATGAACAAATCTGAAGCTAACTTATACCCAAGGCACAGAATTTTCTCTACTCAATTTGTAGTGGAATAGAAACAGAAATAAACACAATCACATAATGACAAAAAACACAATATTTTCCAGGAACCCAACTGGGAAAACCCTCTGCTTGTTTGAGAATTTTATTGATAGAATTTTGAGCAATAGATCTCTTACAATACAACCTTGCTTCAATAGAAAAACAATCATGTTCTCCCTGCTTGTCCTAAGCTGAAACACCTTGCAAGAACCCTGATCATGCTTCCCTATTTCCTTGCGCAAACCCCAAGGAAATTCTCATCTATCAACTGCGCACAGGTTTCTCCTTAGTACACCCTTCCCACACACAAACTCATGCTCTATTGCCTTGTCTCACCAACTTGTGCTCACAAAACAATTGATCAATTATGTGCCTTCATCCTCCTTATAATCAAGTCGCATTAGCTAAATCTGGCAAGTTCTATTTCTGGAAATCACACGTGATTGTTGAATTAACTAAGTCCAACTGACTCATGCAACTCGTCTAGTCTCAATTTAGAACTTAAGACTCAATCACATGTCTTTTCCAATTCTAACTCGCACTAGATGACAACAAACTGAGCCTTCCACTCCTGTATATTAGTCAAACTACTTCATGAATTGTCCTAATTTATAGGAACTTGCCCTAACTTTTAGGAACTCATCCTAAATTCTAGGAATTTGTCCTAACTTATAGGAACTTGTGCATGCTAAGGACAGGACAGTGGACTGCTTATGGTCTCTTTGACTAAGGCACAAGAAAAGAAGGACCTTCTCTCACTACTATTTTCAACATTCACTTGATCACCAAACAAAAACTACATGCAATAAATACAGCAAAAATGGGATCAAATGATATGTCATTGGTCCTTGCTTGACCCATTAAGGGCTCTCAAAGGCCTTGTGGCAAGAAGCACAATGAAAACATGCCAGCTAATTAAAGGCAACAACTAATAAATGAGAAAAAAGTATTGTGGCAGCAATAAAGTGCATGCACCACAACACCTCCTTGAATAATATATTTTGATTTTCAAATATATCATTTTTAATTTTGTATAGTTAATTTTTAATTTAATTGCTCTCATGTCCTACACTTTATAACATAAAAAAAAAAAAAAAAAAGCTAAACCATTGTCACATTCACAAACCATCTAATAGCCATTTCACGTTATTGACCATGGATTTTGTTATGCTTTACCTCTTGCGATTATCATTAAATGTGTTTCCAATATTAATCTGGATGAAGAGTCACCTAGAAATAATAGTCATTTCACGTTATGCTCAACACTCATCAATTGACAACATATCATGAAAGAATCAACCATTCACTAATGCTACATGTACTATCTTCAATGAACACAAGTGGACCTTGAATTTTATAAACATGAAACAGTAACAATGAGTAAAAAGAAAATGAAGTGCAAGTACCTAATAGGCTAATATCTTATATGTACCAGGATTTTACATGTCACAAATGCTTAGCATCTTCTGGATTTCCTTTGGCTAAAGCACAAAAAATATTGAAATCATTTCTGATCTATCCTCTACCATTATCTCAAAAGAACATTTTTGCATTGACCTTCTAGAACTCTTTTGTGTATGTAACACACTTATGGCATCGTGGATAAAGCAAGAGGTAACATTACATGGAAGTGATTGGAATAATTCTTCACACAACTAGCAGTGGCACCTATGAAAGATGAGCAAATGTAGTAAAGGGAAAAATGAAGTCTAAAACTCATTTCAAGCCGAATTGTGCAAAATAAGACTAACTATGGACATCTAAAGTTAATGGGAGTTTGCTCCTAGGAATTGGTACTATAGTATTATGTATTAAAAGTAGTTTTGGATTTGAATGTGTAATATTTGCTAATGTTTGTTTATGAAACATTCATATCCTTCAGCAACATAAGGATATTAATATTATTGTAAGATGCATGAGGCTATACATACTCACTAACATCTTATTTTTGATTGACATGGATTGGACTTGAGAGTTTTTTTTATGGAGACGCCTCCCAGCAAGGATTTTAGTTGACATTCTGAAGACACTGTTTCTAACTTTAGATTTAATCCTACTATTCAGTAGCATATTCTTTCAGTGTCATATGTTGGAATATTGTTGAATATATTTCATGTTCTTAACAATGAAGATAGAGTTTCTCGGAGAATACTGAGAAGATTCTTCAACTATTCTTAGCTAAAGTTTTAAACTGCCCATGTGTTAAATTTGGACAACTAGGTCCAAACTCCATGTTCTGATGCTCAGATTAAGAGGCTAATATTTTTGTTGGATTCCTCTTTCTGAGAGGTGTAAAATCCATATAAAAATAGTCTTAATCCGATGAGCAGAACTTATATTTTGAAATTATTATTCTTAATAAATTATATGTGCAAGGTCAGCCAGTTTTGTAATGTAGGCTCACATGCCCAACAGATGTGTCACACACCCTCATTGATGGATATAAATACAGGAAAAGTTGCAGAGAATTTCATCACAAACAACTCACATCTTCCTCTCTCATCCTAAAGAGTACGAGCTACCTGGAGGACGAATTTCAACCACACGTGGGAAGGACGAAGAGGACAGACCGTACGGCTGAGCTGTAGTACGATTTTCTGCTGCTAGGGTT